>PVIR01013904.1:0-41654 GCA_004026965.1 Petromus typicus | reverse complement strand
CACACCCTCAGCCTGGGCCAGGTGCTTTTAGTCTCTGGGATGATGCATATGATAGGCGGCCGACTGATACTGGTCGGACGAGTAAGGGGGCAGCCTTGGTCTCAGAGCAGCTGTACCTGGGAGCCCTCTGCCTAGAAGCTGGCACCCAGTCCAAGGTGTCTACCAAGGAGAGTCCTCAGACCTTCCCTTCTGTCCCTGCTCGGTTTTAAGGGAACTGCGCTTTTAGTGGGGGTAAGCTGTTAAAGGGGTGGCTGCTAGTGTCAGGAGTGACACTGAAGAGGAAATGATGCCTCATAGGCTCGTGGAACTGGAGCCACTGCGGTGGGGTCAGGGAGTCCAGCAAGCTGGCTTCCAGTGGAGTGTTTTCGAACTGACCCTTAACACATTTTTGCCCCGAAGCCAATTTCTAATGGTCAAAACTAGTGCTTATCAAAGATGAAATAAAGGACGTAACCAGACGAAGATAAAAACATATCATTTTGTGAAATGCTATTTATATATGTGTGCAGTGGATCACAAGGAGCTTGGGAAGATTTGCCTTATGGGGAAACCCACACCGCCCTCGACTCCACACCACCCTCGACTCCACTGCAGTGTGGCTACCGCCCTCCCCTGACTGGTCTCCAGCCCCTCAGCAGGGAGGTCCCTGCCTGGAGCCTCCTCAGTGAGGAAGGAGAGTGGGCACCTCAGGAGCAAGGCCCACGGACGGACAGGGGCACCTGTGCAGACTTGTGAGTGAGTGTGTGTGAGGGGGGTGATTTTTTTTAACATGGAAAAAAAGTTGGTGCAGGACAGAGATAAGGGCCCTTCGGGAGGCCTTGAGGAGTGGGAGAGGGAAAGCTGGGGGCCCTGGGGAAAGCCCACACTTGTTTTCTGCACATCCTGGGGCGCGGCTGTCTGACCGGGGTGGGGGCAGCAGAGGAAGACCAGAGATGCCTAGAAGGACGTGGTCTTGAGGGACATCCTGTCTCCTGTGCCCGAGTCTGCAGCAGGGAACTGGGGAGGCCGTGGCGGGCCCGCTGGGGCTCGCGTCTGCGATTCTCCACAGCCCTCCCCACGCCTTCCCACGTAAAGGTCTTCCCAGCGCCTCCTTTCCAGCTGTGCACCTCGGCTTGGACTGTTCCCCTCGCAGGTGCAGCGTCTCCTCTCCCTGGTCTTTCCAGGAACCCACCCTTGATTCTGACTCCTCTGCCCACAGGCTGAGGGACAACAGCGTGGAGACCCCTCCTCAGCGCCGCTTGGGGCAGGACCACAGTCTTCCCACTCGGTGACTGACACCCCAACTCTCCTGGCTTACAGGGGGGAGAGGCCCCAGACTGACCGCTCGGTGAGGTCAAGCGAACACAGAGAGTGGCGCCCGCCCACAGGCGCACATGTGGTCCTCCTTCTGGGCCACATGATCCCTGGGTGCAGAGCGAGGAGGGCTGGTGACTCCTGCAGGACCCAGGCTCCCCAGCTGCCCGCTGTGTGGACAAAGGTCTGGGACAGCCTCACCCTACTGCCAACGTGGGCTTTCTGCTTGGCACAGCTGGGCTGCTGAGAGCATAGAGACCGAGGTATAGAAGCTTTGTAGGTATCCCCACATGCGCTTGCTGGTCTGGGAGCCCCGGAGCCCCGTGGGCAGCCCCTCACGAGCAGCGCCTTCCCAGGAGGGTCAGGGAGCAGGTTGCCTTTCTCCTGTAGGCAGCGGGCCTCGGGGTCACCCTCACCCTCTGACCAAACTTCCCATAACACAGAGCCGAGCCAGGAATGCGCTCTGTGCTGCTCTTTTGATTGGATTCATATTAGACACCCGAATATGTGAGGGAGGAGGGCGTCTGTGTCCCACTCAGCTTTTGGAAAGGTCCAGTCTGGGGTCACTACTTCCTTCTCCCCTAGAGTGTTATCCTTGTGAGTTTTAAAATTTTATGCATGCTTGCACAATTTGTAATAGCTAAATCTTGGAAACAACCCAAATGCCCATCAATGAATAAATGGATAAAGAAGATGTGGGTTTGTTATTTTTTTTTTTAAACAGTGGAGTACTGCTCTGCCATAAAGAAAGATAGGCTTGAGACGTTTGTAGGTAAACAGATGGGCCACACTTTAAAGTGATATGGCATTGTTTCTCTGGTGTAAGAAACCAGCAGTGTAAATTAGGACCAAAATGTATAACAGACATTGGGAAATGGAAAGAAAATGTCCAAATAGGAAGGGGAGCAGAAAGGAAGAAAGGAAAGGAAGGAAGGAACAAGAAAAAGAAAGAGAACAGAACAAAAAAAAAGGAAACAGAGCTGCAAATAAGGAAGAGAGGAAGGGTTGAGAGGCGGGCAGGGGAACGGGAAAAGAGCTTGAATGTGATCATTATATGTATCTAACATGCATCAATAAAATTTAAAAATAAATAAAAAGCATGTGATTTCCTGCATGCTATATAGTTTACATTTGAAGTCTCACAGTCCCAACTTCCCCTCCAAAAGTGGCGAAAAAGGTGCCCATCATTACACAACGCTGAGGCCGAGAGGTGGAAACCACTGCGCTTTGACAGATGTGGCCCTTCCGTGACTTCTGCGGCTGGCATTACCGTCCGTGCCACGCCCGGGCCGGGCTGCCCGAGTCTCCTGTCCTCCCTCGGTCTCACACAGAGTGGTCTCCCCCACCAGGTTCTCAGCTCTCAGAGGGCAGCGACTGTTGTCATTGTTCTGTCTTTGGACCTGGCACACAAAGTCAGTGCTCCATGGAGACAGTGTTTTCCTTTCTTACCAATTTCACAACATAGCTTTGTCCAGCATAAACATGTGTCTGGAGTAGGGGGCTAGCCAAGTGATGGAACTACCGGAGAGTCACCTTGAAAAGTTACCCAGGTCAAACTGGATTTTTTTTTTTTGAGACAGGGACTCAACTTTGTAGTTCAGGCTGGTCCTGAGCTCAGCCTCAAACTCACATCACAGCAATCCTCCTGCCTCTGCCTCCCGAGTGCTGGGATTACAGGCATGAGCCACCACGCCTGGCACTGTGGTATGTGGTACTGATTGCTGCTGAGTGTGAGCAATGAGTGTGAGTGTGAGTTTCCACTCCTAGTATTGTATGTGGTTAACTGGGGATAGAACCCGGGTCCTTGTGCTTGTAAGACAGGCGCCAGAACCACTGAGCTAACTCCCCGGCCCCAGATCACTACAAGTTTAAGGCCAGCTTGGACTACACAGCAAGAGCCTGTCTCAAAAAAAACAAATCAAAACCAAAAAAACTTGTAGTGATCCTCCTGCTTCAGCCTCCCAAGTGCTATGATTGCAGGTGTGTGGTACCATGCCTGGCTTTAAAATGGATTTTGTTCTTTGAGGAAACACACCTACATGCTTAAATTTCTGTCTGGATGTCTGCCAGCTAAAGGCCAGTCCCTGTCACATGTGAGCCACAGTCATGAGGCCATGGAATGTGGTTCAGTGAGGCAGGAAGAATTTGTGTAATCAAACAAGAGGGGTTTGCATGGAAGAAAGAAGGGAAGGAGGTACAGATGGAAGGAACGAGGCAGGAGAGAAGGAAGGAGAAAGAGTCTGGGGTGGGGGCCAGATCGAGCTGGACCTGAGTTCCCTTCCTATTTCTTTTCTTTGTGGAGCTCTCGGCATGGATTGGTCTCCAACCCTCTATGGTGGTTCCTGCCTCTGTGGAGTGAGAATTACATGTGTGTGATGCATCTCATGTTTTCTTTGGCAGCAAGTGACCATGTTGTCACTCGGTCAGCATGGGATAATATTACTATGGCTTCCTGTTTTGCATGCTGTTAGTTTGTGATCAGCTAATTTAAGCCCCACCCCCAAAGCATTTACTAAAAGAGAAGGTTGAAAACTCCTAAGACTGAAAAAGTGTAGAACTTCAAGGAAGTTGAAATTCTCAGGCAGGCCCCGGGAAGGGAGGGCTTGGGCCAGGCAGAGGTACCTCCAGTGCTCTTGTGTGACCTCCAGGTTCCAGCCCCACACAGCCCCACAGGGCCATGTGGAACCGAGTCCACCTCAGGGAGCGGGGTGCTGCCTCAGAAGGAGGCAGGTGCAGTCGCAGGACCGGCAGAGCCACTGTCTACCGCCACACAAGAAGGCTGGGGTGGCCCCTGAGCCGCCAGGCCAGATCTCCAGCACAGAACAATGTAATTACAGCCACAACCCCGCCCTCCCCCATTCTTCAAATTCCTCCACCAATTTTAGTTTCAACATAGGCAACCCAGCCCACCCCCATCCTGATCTGGCCCTGAGCAGGGAGGTGGCATCTTCTCTCAAAGGGCCAGCCGGCCTAGGGCCTCCTGCCTCCTCCCCGCCCTCCTCATGGCCCAGCCAGATGCTCCTGTGCTCCTCACAGCCCTGGGGAGTCTGCGCCAAGAACTGTAGGCCCGGGTTTGTAGCTTCATTTGCTTCTTCCTACCCTTAGCTTCTCAAACCCAGCTCTTCTTTTCACTTTAGTCTTGGCCAAATCCTGTGAAGACGCGTTCTCAGGGAGGCTGGAGAGACCTCAGGCAGCCAGTAGCAAAAGAGCTCTGGGGACGCTGGCTCTGAAGGGCCACAGAGAAGGGCCCAACAGACGGCTCTGCCAGCCTTTCTGTGCCACTGTTCTGCCGTGGCTCAGGACGGATGGATGAGCAGATGGTGAGTGGCGCACACAGATGGGCGCATGAGGGTATGAGAGGTGATCAAAATACGAGTGAATATTTAGAATCTATGAATGCTCTTACACTAAAAGACACATTGCCATCAGGCTGCCTCAAAACATCCCTTCACTCCAAACACGCTGACCCCATCATTCTTGCCACAGTCCGAAGTGGTTCTGGAAGTCTTTTTGAAGAAGCTGAGATCGAAAATGCAGTGAATACTGCTGCTGAGTGCCATCCAGGACAAGGGCAGGCTTGGGAAAACTTCAGGGTGTGTCTTAAAGAGCAAAATAGATAATAGGAAACAGAGAGCTGGACCTTTTCCAAAAGGTAAGGACACCAAGAGCCAAGCAGAGGGAAGAGAGGGGAGAAAAAGGAGCTGAAAAAAAGTGTTTTATGTCCGTGTACCACTCCCACAAGATGTAACCAGGTGTACTTCAAATAGGTAGCAAAGAAAAGTTTTTAAAAGTTTTAAAAATATAACAAAAGGACAACCAATAAAAGGCCAAGAAAAAAATTTTACATTATTCTATGTCTTTGTCCATCTTATTCATTGGATCTGGCACTGTGTGATTTCTGCCTTTTCTTCAAAGTCAAAAATAGCCATGAGGGCCGGGGATTTAGCTCAGTGGTTCCTTCCGGTGCCTGCCTTGCAAGTGCAAAGGCAGGGTCCAATCCCGGTGACCACAAAAAACAATGCTGGGCATGGAGGCTCACGCCCACCAGCAATCACTACGGCGTGGGACTCACACCTGTAATCCCAGCGCTCGGGGGGCAGAGGCAGGAGGATTGCTGTGATGTGAGTTTGAGGCTGAGCTCAGGGCCAGCCTGAACTGCAAAGCAAGGCCCTGTCTCAGAAAAAAAAAAAGAGACCATGAAAAGTAAACATTTTAAATTGATTCAGGACCTCAAGGCAGCCATGACAGTGCAACGAAGGACACAAAAGGAGGTTTGCAGAGCCCCTTCAAAAAGCAGTGAGAATGACAGGAAAAAGGAGTCTTTTTCTTTTTTTTTTTTTTAAGGTTTTTCAAGACAGGGTCTCGCTTTGTGGTTCAGGCTGGCCCTGAGCTCAGCCTCCAACTCACATCACAGCAATCCTCCTGCCTCTGCCTCCCGAGTGCTGGGATTACAGGCGTGAGCCACCACGCCCGGCACTGTGGTATGTGGTACTGGTTGCTGCTGGGCGTGAGTCTCCACACCCAGTATGGTATGTGGTTTCCGGGGGATCGAACATGCAAGACAGGCGCCGGAACCACTGAGCTAACTCCCCGGCCCAAAGGAGTCGTGTTTTTTACTGTTACAAATCTAAAAATTAAGCTGTCACTCTCTATTCTGATCACACCAGAGGTGGATGGTAGGTAGGTGGGGATGGGAATGGGGGAGATAACTGGCTGGGAGAGATTTCTAGACACAGTCACCTCCTCAGGGCTCTTCCCTTATGAGCAGGTGGGCCCTGCTCCGCCATGAGGCCCTGGGTTAGGGCAGCAGGAGTTTACCACCCTGAACATCATTTAAAAGCAGAGGAAATAACTTTTTATAAAGTAAATTATGAGATGTTATATACCAATGCCCTATGATGAGTGTAATCATTATATACTGCAATTATGTACAGTACTAACAAAACTTTTCAAAAATTGCAAAAAAGAGTGAAATTTTGAGTATTAGAATTCTTTTTTCTTTTCCTCCCTCCCTTCTTCCCTCTTTCCCTTCTTCTTTCTGTTTTCTTTTTACATATAATCAACAAATTACAAAATTCCTTCTTTAAAATGTACAGTTCAGCAGCTGTGGATATATACAGCAGGTCGTGGCACCCACCACCTCTATCTCATCCTAGAGCATTTTCATCACCCTGAAAAAGTAACCCGGGCCCATTAGCAGTCACGTGCCCACTCCCCAGTCCCCAGCAACCTTTGATGTACTTGTAATCTCAGCATTTAAGGTGGCTGAGGCTGGGGGATCACAAGTCTGAGCCCACCGCGGGCAACAGAGCAAAAACCTGTCTCACAATCAAAACTAAAAGAAGGCTGAGGACCTGGCTCAGTGTGAAGGCCTTCAGCTAAGTCCTTTGTCAAAAAAAAAAAATCCTGGAACATGCAGCATTTGTATCTGCTGGGTTTTGTTTGTTGTTTTTTCTTCTATAACATGTCCAAAGTATTAAATGTCCAAATGTCACCCCTGTAGCATGTGTTAACACTTTACTTATCCTCAGGGTCAATGATATCCCAGTGCAGCAACGATGGACCACGTTTGGATTATCTTATCAGATTTTCCCCACTTTGGGGGCTACTTTGAATAATGGTGTTATAAACAGTCATGTAGACTTTTTGTTGTTTCAGCCTTTCTGTTTTTGGGACATAAGTTTTCAGTTCTCTTGGGTCTATACGTAGTAGTGAAATTGCTGGCTCATATGGTAATTCTATGTGTAACTTTTTGAGGAACTGCCATGATTAGGGGATTTCTGATAGCCCCTTTCCTGGTTATAAACATACGTTCATAGTAGAAAGTCCATACACGCACACACACACACACATACACACACACACTTGAGTGAAGGCTAGGTGGAAACTCTGTACTATCTTGGCAACCTTCTATAAATCTAAAATGATTTCAAAATCGAAAGTTTCTTTTAAAAATGTTCACACTCTTTTACCCAGAATTTCACTTCTAAGATTTTATCTCAAGACCTATAACAGGTGTGGATGGACATTTATGTACCAGGGTGTCACTCCACTTGTGCTCACAGGGAAAACACAGAAATTATGTACACATCCGAGAGTAGCAGGTTGGTTGAAATAAGAAGAAAATAAGATTCACTCAGAAGAAAATAAGATTCACTCAAATCATATGTTCTGTTAACTACCTTTACTATATTGGTGTGTTATCTTCTTGTCTCTCTGGTATCATTTTAAAAAGTATGTTAAGCTGGCAGGGGATTTAGGTCAGTGGTTCCAGCATCTGCCTGACAAACACAAGGTCCTGAGTTCGATCCTCGGTAACCACATACCCCAATACCAGGTGGCTCATGCCTATAATCCCAGCACTCAGGAGGCAGAGGCAGAAGGATCGCTGTGAGTTCAAGGCTAGCCTGCGCTACATGGTGAGTTCAAGGCAGCTTGAACTACAAAGCGAGACCCTGTCACAAAAAAATTTTTAAAAAATGTATGTTGAGCTTAAACTATATACATGTTTCCTAATTATTTCTCTTAAACTTCTATTGTAAATGTTTTCTGCATCAGTAAATCCTTTAGAATGTGAAGCAGACCGTGACTCAGTCAACCAACCTGCTACTCTCGGATGTGTACATAATTTCTGTGTTTTCCCTGTGAGCACAAGTGAAGTGACACCCTGGTACATAAATGTCCATCCACACCTGTTATAGGTCTTGAGATAAAATCTTAGAAGTGAAATTCTGGGTAAAAGAGTGTGAACATTTTTAAAAGAAACTTTCGATTTTGAAATCATTTTAGATTTATAGAAGGTTGCCAAGATAGCACAGAGTTTCCACCTAGCCTTCACCAACTTCCTCTCGTGTATGACCTCACCCTAACAGGGCAAGTCCAAACTAATAAACTGATATTGGTGTGATACTACTAATGAGGCCCCAGAGTCCTTTGGATTTCAGTCGTTTTCCCATTAATGTCCTTTTCCTGTTCTAATATCCAATTCAAAATTTCAGGTTGTATTTAGGGTTTGAGCATTTGTAAGGCTTTTGAGATACACATAAGTGTGTGTGTGTGTGTGTGTGTGTGTGTGTGTGCGTGCATAGAAAACACACATAGAAAAACATAGAAAAGTTGTGTCAATTTATATTACCACTAATAGCATTATTGGATCAAGGAGGATTTTGCTAAGTTAGGCATGTCAGCATGTCAGGCATGTTAGGCATGTTAGGCATGTCAGCAATAGTAAAAATGAGGCTTTATAGGGTTTTCTTTCTCTCTCTTTCAATATTCTCCTTCCCATTCTTTTTTTTTCTTTTGAGATTTCAAGACCAGTTCTTGCTATGTCTTTCTGTGTTGCCCAGGAAGATCTCCAATGCATGGAGCTCAAGTGAGCCTCCGCCTCAGCCTCCCAAGTATCAGAGTCTGTGGGTAAAATACTATCATGCCAGGTTGTTGGCATTTTTTTTTTTTGTCTTTATCTTTTTGAGACAGAGTTTCACTCTGTCCTTGAACTCTCAGTGTGTATCAGGGTGGTTTCAAACTCTCAGTGATCTTCCAGTTTAGCCTCCTGAGGCTGGGATTACAGACATGTGCTACCACATTCTTAAATTGCTAGTGAGCTAATGGATGTTTTCATGTTTGGCAGCAGCTGAGTTTCCATTCAGGGTGACACACAGCCTGGGTCAGGTGAGTGTCAGAACCTGTGACCACACAGGGTGAGGTCACCCAGGGAGGGGCCGCGGGGTGACAGTGCACATGCCATTTTCTGGGCTCTAGTTTTTTCTTTTTGTCCTCTTCTTCTCCCTCCTTCTGCTTCTTCCTGTCTCTTGTTTCTCTCTTTCTGCTCTCTGCCTCTGTCTGTCTGAGACAGTCTCACTGTGTTGGCCAGGCTGGCCTTGAACCACTAATCCTGACCCGCCTCCTGTGTAGCTGAAGGTCAGGCATGTGCCATGGCACCCAATTGGTTTGTTTTTTATTTTTTTGGCAGAACCAGGGATCGAAGTTGGGTCCTTGTGCTTCCAAGGTAGCCGCAGTACCACTTGAGCTAAATCCCAGGCCCACTCTACCCAACGCAGAGCTCTGGCTTTTTCATATGTCAAACAGGCACCACATCAGGACTGTGATAGGGCCTGCAGAAGACTGTGAGGGCGTCTGTAAGGCAGACTGGGTGTGGTGGCACAAACCTGTAATTCCAGCACTCTGGGAGGCTGAGGCCAGAGGACCACACGTTTGAGCTCAGCCTGGGTAATTTAAGGACTTAGTGAGACTCAGTCTCAGAAAGTGGGGAGCACTGGAGTGTAGCTCAGTGCAAAGGCCCTGGGTTCAGTATCTAGTCCAGCAAAGAAAAGCGTTGGGCAAGCAGGTGAATACTGGGAAGGCTGCTGTGAAAGGGACTGAGCTGCGCCTTGTGAGGGAAGAGACCTCAGTCCCGTCATCCAGGGAGCCAGAAACGCCCTGGAAGTCAGCTCCACACTCCCTGAGCGCGGCTCCCACCCTGCCTGAGGGGAGGAGATTCCGCTGGTCATCACCGGGCCTCCCTTTTGTGAGGGCCACCCAGCATCCGGGGGTTGCTAGTCCTCTGTGGGAAACAGGCGGGCAGCCTGGGAGGGCGGAGTGTCTAGGGCGTCCACTGTTTGGGCCCCTGGGGAGGCCCAGACCAGCCCCAGGCCATCCCACTGGCCCAACCTTCCCACCTCACATGGCCTCTCTCCTTCTGTCCTCATTTCCTCCTTCCCGGGTAGCCTTCAGGACCCGGCCCCCAGGAAAGAGAGGCCTCCCTGGGTTCTGAGACTGAAAATCTCCAGTCGTAGGGGAGCCCAAGGGAGGACAGATCCAAAACCTTCTCAGAATGGGAGAAGAAGGCCAGTGCGGCCATCTGAGATAGACACGTATCTCAGAAAACAATCTGTCCACGTGAATAAGAAACGAGGAGATAGAACCTCTTGTCCAAAGTGTCTCAAACGTGCCGTGTGCCCTCCTGCACGTACCATGCATGGTCAAGGAGTTGAGTTTCCTTAGTTGTGCAATGAGGGGAAGGGCTGCACAAGCCTCCGGAGCAACCCCGGCCGCCACTTCCTGGGAGGACACAGCGTTTGTTTTCTGTCCTCAGACTTTACTGGGACTGACCAGAACACTACTGTCACTGGCAGATTGTGACAGAGGCTTGTGTCTAAGCCATGCGGGTTCGGTGCAGCTCTGTGTAATCACAGCAGATATGAGCTGGCTCTGGGCTTGGCCTAAATCTTCTCAAACTTTATCTCATTTAATCCACACAGTGTGTGTGGGTTGGGCCTGTTGTTTTCTCTTCACTGAGGAGGAACCAGAGGTCCAGAGAAGATAGTAGCTTTCTCACAGTGGTTTGTTGGGGAGGGCCCTCAGTCTGAGCCCCCAGCTCTGTCTTTGCAGGGGAAATGCAAGGCAGCTGTCCTAGGATGAGTGTGTGGGCGTCTTCAAACCAGACTACGAAAATCCTGTCTGAGGCAGCGTGGATCCTCCTAGGAAGGAGGCGTCTTAGCGGTGCTAGGGTTGGTCCCTTCCTGCTGTAGGCTTGGGACCTGCCAACACCCTGGCTTGCAGTAGATTTTACCCACAAGATGTACCCGAGTCCCATGCCTGCTGCCTCCTCAGAGGGCGGGGTGCTGGGATCGGACTGTCTCTGGGAGGACTCGCTCCGTGCTCCGTGCACCACTGAGGGAGGGCCCATTTCCAGGGCTCGGGCTCTGAGGACAGCCGACACCACGATTCGAGCACCACTCAGGGTGACACCAACAAGCCCTGCCCGAGGCCCGAGTGTCCTACCCCTCTGTCCCTGGCCCACGGCTCCTCTCCTAATTACACTTTTCTCTTCCTCGGCCACTGACCACGGAAAGGGAGAGCTCAGAAGACCCTGTAACCCCCTAAAGATGTATCCTACCAACTTTCCTGATGGACTAGTGGGGAAGAGTACCTTATTGATTCACATCTTAGTTTAAACCAGATTTGAGGGTGATTGACTTAAAAATTGGGTTGGGAAATGTACCAATAAAATCAACTTTAAAAAAATAGGGTTGGGCCAGGCGTAGTGGCTCATACCTATAATCCCAGCACGTGGGAGGCAGAGGCAGGAGGATTGCTGTGAGTTCGAGGCTGCCTGAGCTACATAGTGAGTTCAGAGCCAGCCTGAACTACAAAGCGAGACGCTGCCTCAAAAAACTAAAACAGAAAGAAGGAAAGACAAAATTGGTTGGGCCACTTTTTTTCCTTTGTGCGGGTGGTTCTGGACAGGCAGTGAGAGTGCGGTGGGGATCTAAGCCATGGAAGTACAAAAGGCCACCTTTTAATTCACAGGAGGAAACGTGACAGGGCCTTGCTCAAGGTCACACACTACTTGGGGACAGTCTTGGGTTTGGGCCTCAGGGCTCCTGCCTTTCAGCGCTGCGCTCTTTCGACAGCGTCTTACACAACTTTCCGATGGTGGAGGAGCGGGAATAACACCTCTGAAGCAGTTGCAGAATTCGTGGGGACCAAAGTTCCCCTTGTTGGTGGTTTCCCACCCGCAGAGGGCTTGTTGCCAATGTCATTTTCTTGTTTACTTGTAGATACTTATCTGGAGGCTGCAATTTTCTTTTGAGACATTGGGAATTTTTGGAATTAAAAAAAAAAATCAGGAAAATTGAATTCCTGCAGTTCTGCCCAGTTTGTGTGTCTTCATTGTGTGTGTGTGTGTGTGTGTGTGTGTGTGTGTGATGTGAATGTGTGTGGTGGGGGTTGCTCCAGCACTTTCTCTCCTCAAGCATTTCACACAGGTTGGGTTGGGACTGGGGTATATTGAAAATGGGTACAAGGACAAAGGAGTCTGGAGAAGGGAGACTTGTACTCCACAGCAAGGCCACATCAGACACCTTTTTGTATGTTTGAGACATTACGTAGTTCAGGCTGGTCTTAACTCACTGTGAGCCTGGGTTGGCCTCAAGCTCATAGCAATCTTCCTGCCTCAGCCTCCTGACTAGGACACTTCGTACATGCCCGTCCCTTGGTGGTGGGATCCCTGAGTAAAAGAAAGGAAACTGACAAAGGGCTTTCTGAATCTGCAATGACAGGTTTTGAAGACTTCTGATTTAGGCCAGTGTTATCATTCATTCATTCATTCAGTGGCTCGGATAACTCTGAGAGCCTATTTAAGGTTGCTTATGGAACGCGGCTCATGGGCTGGTTCTGGGCCTCTTGGGGTCAGGTTGTGCATCTCCATCGTGACGTGATTAGATCAGATGACAGGAGCAGAGCGCAGGGAGGGGGTGCACCGTGGGGGCCTGGCTTCTGAGGACAGCATCTCACATGGTGTCTGAGAAGCTGGCGGCTGGAGCAGCGTCAGAGGGCCATGGCTTTCATCCCTGCTGCCTTCAGATTGCTGGAGGAGATAAAAGCAACCAGCTGGAGGGTCAGTGCCTGGGGGCCACACAGCTGGCGGGACAGGGACAGACTGCATCACGTGACATTTCTCACTTGATTCCTTAGGACTCTGAGTGGGACAGATTTTATCTGACCTGTTTTGATCCTCCCTGAGGCAACAGCTGGGGTGGGGGACAGGAGGGCAGTGCACATGCAGGTTCTTCTTCTGTTCTATTTAGCAACTTCCCGTGACTCTTGGGCAAGGACAGGTGTGAGGAGCCCTGAGGTGCAAGGCCTCCAGCGACGCCGCCTCCAGCCTCAAGGCTGTGTGGAAATGGACTCTGGCTCAGCAGAAGCAAATCCAAGATCAAGACAAATTCTCTGACCACTGGGCGGAGGGAGGGGGGTGTAAATGAGCAGCTTGGTCCAGTCCTTCCGTGCAGCACAGAAGCTTCTAACACCTGTAAGAGTTACACACAGTGAAGTGTTACTTGGCTCACACCTTCCTGTGTCACTCTTTCCCTCTTTATAGCTCAAGACAGCCCACATAGAACCCCGGGTCACTGAGAGAGAAAAGCGATCGGCCTGGGTCTCCATGGAAGTGCCACTGGAGGCAAAGTCTCGGCAAATTCACATGTACCTATTACAAATAGTCTTTTCCTCAAGTAATTCTGGGTGCTTTCCAAACTGACCAATTCCCCAAACCTCGTGAGAGTCAGGGAGCTCCACAGGGAGGAACGGTGTGGGCAAAGGCCCTGTGGTGAGGCAGGAGGGCGGCGTGGCTGGCTGCGTGCTGACGAGGAGTCAGGAGACACGTGAGGAAAGGTGAGCTTGCAGGGTGGTCTTTTGCAGCACAAGTGGGCCCGCTCTGCCAGCTCCATGCACAAGCCCCCCTTTACCTCAGGCAGCCTTTTCCTTCCTTACATTTCGGTCCAGCACTGGCTCTCCTGGAAAGCCTGGATAGTCACATCCTCCTTGACTGCCTTTGGTCCCCTCCAGTCTCTCTTCCCTTCTCAGGCAAGGGGAAGGGCTTCCAACCTTTGCACTCCTGTTGAGGGTGACTCTTCCTTCTCCTGCCTGAGGCTCAGGCCTGGTACTACCCTAGGAGTACCGGTGCCGGTGGTGGGCAGCCCACCGACTAGGGATGGGATAGGACATATTGTGGTGTCAGTCACAGCTGACCTTCTGGGACCAAACTGGCCTCATGGCCCTGTCTTGCTTCGGCCCAAGGACTCCACTACCCAAGGGGTCTCTGCCCAGAACTATCCCACCTCTACTCTAAAACAATTCTAGAATCCTCCCCATTGGCTGTTCCTGACAGCCCAGGGACTTTCCACCGTCACCGCCTCTTCCCTGAACCCTCCAGCCCTTACTCCTCTGAGCTTCGCTGCCCTGATCCATCATGGACACCCGATTCAGGTTGCTGCCTGCTGTCTTGTGTGCCCACAGGGCGACTAAGCCCTTCACACTCAGAGCGCTGATGACAACCAAACTCTGGGCTGTCAGCATGTCTAAGCCTTGCCCACTGCACTCTGCCCATGACTTTTCCACCTCACGGCTCCGAGACAGACTCAGGCCCATTTCACTGAGAAACCCCAGCTCACCTCGGAGTGCCCTGCTCGCTGCGTATCCACCAGCCGTGAGCCAGCACCAGCCTTTGGGGGAGGCCGTGCCAGCCCTGCCCGCACCCTCCGCCTGCTCTAGTTCCCACAGGCCTCACCCCCAGTGCCTCTTGCACACTTCCAGCTCCAGTTGTCCTGTGTCTCCTGGAGTCTGAGCTGTCACAGCCCCTTCCCAGCTCCCCAGGCTCGGGGCAAATTCTCCCACTGCTGGTGTCACCCTCCCTAAATCCTGGCGGCTGCACCGGACTTCCCAGCTTTCTCCTGCTCTTCTCCACCACTTCCTAAAGGGCCCCGGGGTAGTTTTCCTCCCACTCCAATCCTTCTCTCTCTGGGGACCCCATTCTCGCAGTTTCCTCTTTTCTCTACCCACACACAGCCCTGTGGATAGTGGGTGCTGGTGTCCCCCACCCCCAACCCAGGGGAGGAAGCTGCTCAAATGCGGACTTGTGACAGCACCTTTGCATCAGGCCCAGAGTTCGATATCCAGTCAGCAAGGGGACTTTCCCCCTCAAGCCAGGAACACCTCAGGATACTTGTAGTTACCCCACCAAGCTGCTCTCCTGGGGTCTGTGTTTCAGATAGGGGCATCGCCCTCCTGCAAGTGACCCACACTGGAAACCAGTGCAGCCCTCTGCAGCCCCCTTCTAGGGAGCCCCAGCTCAGGCTGGCCCCACCTCCCGGACTGGCCTGGGCTCTGTAGGCTTCTGGCCTGCATGCTGCCTCTCAGCCATGCGCTCTGTGTCCGGGGTCTCTCCCCACCCTCCAGCACATTCCCTAAGCTGACCTTTCTGGAAAACCTGTGGATCTATTGAGAAGCCTCGCCTTGATTCCAACTGTGGGCACCACTTTGGTTTCATATTGAGCTTTTCTCCACATGCCAGCCCCAAATTTCTCTTGCCTAAGTCTGGTCCTCGTTGTACAGGCTTCTCCTCACCCAAGGCTCACCGAGCACAATCATATGGGGCTCCGGATGTGCCCTGTGTTCTCAGGCCTTGGGGCTTTAACCTGCTGCACTCTGGAGCTCTCTGGTTCTGGCTAACTCTTGTCTATCCCTCAATTTCAGAAAAAGAGTCAGCACCACCAGAAACCCAGGTAAGCACGACCTTCCTCTGCTTGCCCCGGTCCCCTCACATCGGCCTATCAAGGAAATGGCTGCTTTATTTCTTTTCTCCTCCTTTCTTTTATCCCTGTACTCTTCCCCTCCTCCAGCTCCTCGCTTCTTTCTCCTTCTCTTTTTTCCTCCATTTCCTCTTTCCTCCCTTCCTTTCCCCCTTCTTTTTTTCTTCCCTCCTTCCTTCTTTTCTTTCTTTCCTCCTTTCTCTCTCTTTCCTTCTTTCTTTCTTCCTGCTAAAGATTAAACCCAGGGCCTCATGAATTCTAAGCACAGGCTCTGCCACTAAGCTACACCATAACTCTAACCCCATTTCTGTTACCCCATTAGACGGAGAACTTTCTAAGAGCCTGGCTCATTTCTGCGCCCCCAGCACCCAGCACAGAACCTGGCACAGGTCAGAAACAAGCATATGTTAGCAATGAAGGCATGTGCTTGAGCAGAAGAGCCTTCTGCTCGGGGTGGTGGTGCTCAGGTGGGTGGATTCCAAGAGGATCTTTGCCGAGCCCGTGTGAAGCCGGACTGAGCGGAGACGAGCAGCTGAGTCAGGCAGTGCCTGGGCAAGGCCTGGCATGGAAGCAACTACCCTGTGGAAACTGGCAACCACTCCACGCCAGGGCTGATTCGTTGTTTAGTTGACTACCTAGACTTAAACAAACTCACGGAGAAGCTGTTAGTAACACCCAGTATAAATGAGTGTGTTTCTCTAGAGCTTTTACATTGTCAGGGACACAAAACATCTAAGCAAATATTCTTCTAGCATTCAAAAGACTATTATCTGATTATCTGGCTGGGGATTTAGCTCAGTGGTTCTGGCGCCTGTCTTGCAAGTGCAAGGGCCTGGGTTGATCCCCCCCCAACACATACAATACTGGGTGTGGAGACTCATGCCCAGCAGCAATCAGTACCACATACCACAGTGCCAGGCATGGTGGTTCACACACTTAGGAGCAGAGGCAGGAGGATTGCTGGGACGTGAGTCTGATGCTGAGCTCAGGACCAGCATGAACTACAAAGGAGACCTTGTCTCAAAAAAAAAGACTATTGTCTGGGCCAGGGAGTTAGCTCAGTGGTTCCAGCGCCTGTCTTGCAAGCACAAGGACCCAGGTTCAATCCCTGGTCAACCACATACCATACTGGGTATGGAGACTCATGCCCAGCAGCAATCAGTACCACATACCACAGTGCCAGGCATGGTGGTTCACACACTTAGGAGCAGAGGCAGGAGGATTGCTGGGACGTGAGTCTGATGCTGAGCTCAGGACCAGCATGAACTACAAAGGAGACCTTGTCTCAAAAAAAAAGATTATTGTCTGGGCCAGGGAGTTAGCTCAGTGGTTCCAGCGCCTGTCTTGCAAGCACAAGGACCCAGGTTCAATCCCTGGTCAACCACATACCATACTGGGTATGGAGACTCATGCCCAGCAGCAATCAGTACCCCATACCACAGTGCCGGGTGTGGTGGCTCACACCCATAATCCCAGCACTCGGGAGGCAGAGGCAGAAAGATTGCTGTGATATGAGTTTGAGGCTGAGCTCAGGGCCAGCCTGAACCACAAAGCGAGACCCTGTCTCAAAAAACCTAAAAAAAGAAAAAAAAAAGACTATTATCTATTTTAGTACAGCTGCTCACATCATCAACAAATGAAATTTCAACACATGTGTTTGTTTACTTTCTTCTCATTAGTAGGAACAAAAACATCCACATACATGTTATGGTGACACTCATTTGTCAGTAATTGTAGGGTGACAAAAATCAATGCAAGTGTTCTCTAGCCATGTGTAATTTATAGTGGGAGTATTGGCTATTTTATAATAATTATAAATTGCTCGCCCTCCTTGATGTCAGTAAAATAAATAATAAACTTGTTTGTGTGTGTGCACTTGTGTGCATGCAAGCGTGTGTGTGTGTGTGTGTGCACGCGTATATGTGTGTTTGAGTGTGTGTGCTTTTTCCCTGAGAGCCATTTCTAGACATTCCCACCACATCACCAAGCAGATGGCCTTAGGCGACACTGGAAGGGTTCTGTGGATAGTGTGGAGACCCCAGGAGCGGGCAAGGGAGTGACCTGAGGCTCCTCTTTTCCTCTGCAAACTTCTCAGAAAGCCCGAGCCGGATGCAGGGCAAGGGTGGCTTGGGCTTAAGCAGTCCATGTGGACCAGGAGGAGGCTGCAGAACTCTGCCAAGTTGCATGAGGACCCAGAAGCCAGAGTGAGGGGTGCAGCCGGGTCCCAGCACTCCATGCTTTGTGCGGCAATGGATGTGTTGATCTCTGAGGACAGCCTGGGGCAGGCATGGAACTTGTCACTCATCCCCGGCCCTTGGTGTGCGTGGCTAAGTCAAGATATGCACACGGGCAGCTTGGCACTGCCAACTCCTCACAGAGCACCTCGATGCCCAGCAGATCCCTCAGGCTGCCTGGGTTCAGACTGCCCAGGACCGAGAAGGGCAGGCCAGGGTGACCGAGGGTCATGGGCTTAAGCTGGTCACAAGGACAGGACTAGTGAGGCTGCCTCGAATTTCTGCTCCCAGCGGGCACCTACTTCCCAGCAGGTTCCTGCCCCTGGAGGCTCTTACCACCCTGCCATGCCCAGTGAATCTAATCCAATACCTCGTACTTTTCTTTTTTAGTGCTGAGGAACAGACCCTGGGTCTTCACGTTGAACTATGTCCCCAGCCCTTTTTAAACAATTAAAATCTTTTTTTCCTTTAAACATGTTTACAGTTCATATTTGCATTTCATAATGATCATATGCATCATGAGGTATTGGTACAGGTACCTACACCACCTTAACTCTTCCTTTATCTTCTTCCCCTCCTCTCACTCCTCCTTTCTTCCTTCTCTTGGTCCTCTTCCTATTTTAAAAAGATCAATCTCCCTGTTTCCTATCCTGGGCCATTCATTTTTTTCCCACTATTTATTTTGAGACCGAGTCTTGCTAACTGGCTAAATTGCCCAGGCTGAACAACTAGTTAACTTCCTGCCTCAGCTTCCTAGAGTGCTGAAATTACTGGCATCTGCCACCACAATAGCTAGGGCTTGCATTTAAAAAATACCTTTGTTAGTCTGTTTTCCAACAATTCATTCTGTCGCATTCTAGTAAAGTACACGACATTAGATATTTACAGAACTGACTGGATCCCTTAGAATACACAGGAGACACAATGTTCCCCTTGGGGACTGTGCTGATCCCCAAGGCCAGGGCAGTTTTACAGGTAGTGGGTGGGGAGCAATTAGAGCATTAGGAGATTAATTTAGTGTGTCATTGTCAGGATTAAAAGAAAAGAACCACAGTCAACTAGAAAATATAGAGTGCCACAGTATGTTACAAGTAGTAAATTCATTGTTTCAGCTACATGTAGATTTTGTATATGTTATTATTGTTGTTACTGTCTTTGTGTTTCGTTTTAAGACATGGTCTCGCTTTGTAGTTCAGGCTGGCCTTGAACTTGTAATGATCCTCCCGTCTCAGCCTCCCAAGTGCTGGGATTATAGCTATGCATTATTATGCCTGCTGGCTTCATACATTTTAGTACATCTGTACACTGAGTTATTTCACTATGATTACAGTAACAAACATTTGGATGTGGAAATTTTCAGGGAAAGGTGTCCCAGCCAGGTCTGACACTAGCAGCCTTTGAAGCTGGTGCAGTTAATAAGGCCAGAGAGGGAAAACAGTGAGGACAGGGCAGTTGGATGAGCAGAGGCCAGACGCACCGCGGACTTCCTGCCTAGACCTCGTCCATGTTCCGTTGAGTGAGTCTGAGCCTGGCTTCCTGGGGCCACAGACGGCCTAGAGGAGGGGGCCCTGGGTTAGCTGAGGAAATCAAGGGAGACCCAGGAGGTGGCACATCCTCAGCTTACTTCTAAAGGAGGCACAAGAGAATAGGCTGAAAAGCGGGGTTCCTCAGAGGGCTGGAAAGCCCGACCCGTCGGGAGCTACAAGCCACTGAGAGCAGGTGAAGTGTGAAGCGGAAGAGGCCTGCGTGCGCTTGCAGAGTGGGGACTGGGCTGCGGCGCCATGTGGAGTGCAGTTACGTGCGTGGGGAACTCGGCTCCTGCTGCTACACAGCGGTGGGCGCAGGGAGGGCCCAGCAGGCTGGGAGACCCGAGGATGTTCACACAGAGGCTGGAGGCCAGGAGGGTGAAGGAGGACAGGCGCTCAGGAGAAGGGGCCATTGGCAAGTGGAGCCCCAGCCAGGATCCAAAGCCCCTGGGGGGAGGGGAGGACCCCTGTGTTCCTGACTCAGCAAACCTGCTGGAGGGTACTGGCAGATCACGTGCTTATTGATGAAAGTGGCACTACTAGGTGGACACGTCTGGGGGCAGCATGCCCTGGAGGCAGTCTGGGGAGCCCCTGGTCTGGGAGCTTGTGAAGTGAGAGGTAACCACGCAGACCCAGCAAGAGAATTGGGGGCGGGAGTCTGGGAGAGCCTTCAGGGAGTGGCCTGAGCCACACCGAGTCCAAAAGCCTGGGCACAGAAACCAGTGGGGCCAGCCACACCTGTAATCCCAGCATTTAGAGGCAGGAGGGTCACAAGTTCAAGGCCAGAATGGCCTGCGTAGGGACATGCCCCAAAGAAAAAGAAGCTGGTGGGGACAGAGACCTGAGAGGGGAAGCAAGGGACAAACTCTGCGGAAGATCCACTTCCTCACGGGCTGGAGGGGTCTTAAGATGTGACCACGGAGAGGCCACTGGTGCCCTCGTAAGGATAAGGGTGGCCAGACAGGCTGGGGCCTTTGTGGGTGAGTGGAGGGGACACTGGGAAGCAGAGAGCAAGTGGGGCTGCTGAGACTTTGGGGAGCCTTTTTCAAATGAGATGGGTGCCCCCCTGCCTCCAGCCCTCACCCCTGCACAGGGCTTGGCAGGAGGGGTGCAGCTGGACTTCAGCCCCCACGAAGCCCTGCGAGTATGACCTATGCCTTCTAGAACTGCCAGGGATGGAAGGAGAGAAGCATCGCGAGCCCCGGGACCCAGGATCTCACGAGATTTCCCCCGAGGCTGTGAGAGGCTGGGTCACGGCATTTGGACAAAAGAGGGATCCAGAGGATTTAGAGACTGGAAAAGAGGGGGCAAAAGGCTGGCCGCGGGAGCCCGGGGAGCAGGGACACTGACACAGCCGAGATCATCTCTCCCCAGTGATGCAAGACTGGGTGACTTGCCCTCTGTCAAAGGAGCTGGCCAAGAGCCAGGCGGGCCCAGCGGGGGAGGGTCTGGCCTAGAGCCGTTGTTTACTTGTTATGTACTTTTTACAGTGGAAAATTTCCAAACACACCCAAAGTAGCGGGAAACTCAAATGAAACATCTCCACCTGTCAGTTAGCCTTAACAGTTGTAAGTATTGCCAACTTTTTAAAAATATAGCCATCTCTTTAGGTGACCTTTAAAAAAAACTTTTTCAAAATCTTAGCAGATTTTATTTTTTTAGAGAAGTTTTTGGCTCATAGCAAAACTGAGTGGAAGGTGCAGAGATTTCCAATATATTCTCTGCTTAAAACCAGAGAATTTTTTTTTATTTTGGAAATAACTTTAAGATACAGAAGAGATAAGAGCAAATTTATCTTTTTTATAAGTTTCTTTATTTGAAAAGAATGTGTTCTTATTAGAAGACAGATTCATAGTTGAATGTGGTGATACACATCTCCTAGCACTCGGGAGGCAGAGGCAGGAGGATTGCCAAGAGTTCGAAGCTTGCCTGGGCTACATAGTGAGCTCAGGGCCAGCCTGAACTACAAAGTGAGACCCTGTCTCCAAGAAAAAAAAAAAAAGGAAAAGCAAAAGAAAGAGAAATGGGATTCCTAGATTGTACGCAGAAAACAGTTAAAATCATCCTTGAGGGGCCAGGGAGTTGGCTCAGTGGTTCCGGCGCCTGTCTTCCAGGCGCAAGGACCCGGGTTCGATCCCCGGTCACCACATACCATACTGGGTGTGGAGACTCACGCCCAGCAGCAACCAGTACCACATACCACAGTGCTGGGCGTGGTGGCTCATGCCTGTAATCCCAGCACTTGGGAGGCAGAGGCAGGAGGATTGCTGTGATGTGAGTTCGAGGCTGAGCTCAGGGCCAGCGTGAACCACAAAGCGAGACCCTGTCTCAAAAAAATCTAAAAAAAAAAAAAAAAAATCATCCTTGACCCTCTCACCCCAAAGTAACTTGTCATTCTTTCTTTAGATATATTTCTTTCTGCTCTTTTTTCTACCTTTATGTAATATTCGTCACTCGACTAGAGACCAGCCCCATTCACAAAGCCTTCCTGTCTGGTATTCACATGTACTGAGGGTCCCAGGGTCTTAATTCCCAAATTCTTCCTCAGGTCACCTCTTGGCAGTAACACGAATCAATCCACGCTTTTGGCTTCTGAATGCCTTCATTGCCTTTGGAGTGTTCCCTTTATCTGTGTTGTTCTTTGGCGATAGCAGTTGATTTCTAGGGCAGGAGAAGTTGCCCTGGGCTCCCTGAGGTACTCTGCCTCAGTCTCCCAGCTGCTCAGGCTCCTTCAGACCCATGGCCCAGGTTGAGCATCTGGTTCAAGTCTGTCTCCCCATGGTGCCCTGGGAGGAAGGCTGCAGGTCTGAGTCACCCCTCGAAAGGAGGCCGGCTTGGCCTCGCTAAATATGTGTGGAATTGAGTCAGCCTATTATTCGGCATTGTTCACCTCTGTCTTTAGCACAGACTCTTTGACTGCCTTAATCTAATTTACAGCCACCAGCATGGTGTCTGGAACATAGTAGGCTCTCAGTAAACGTTTGCAAATGCTGCTCCTAGGAACCCGGAGACTTCTGTGCATGTTGAGGCTCCACTGCTCTTTCCGCTTCCCCTTTCCTGCCTCTCCCACTTCTGGATGGTGAAAAAGAGAGCTCAACCGTGAGGGAAGATTTCTACTCCCTGCCACCCCAGGTTCTGGATGCCAGGAGCGAAGCTAAGTTGGCAGTGTATTCAGAGGAAGCAGGTCCCTGGGCTGGGGCTACTTTATATGTTTCCATTGCTCACAACACTGGTTATCGTTAACAGCAATTAAAACTATTTCAGGATCAGTTCAAAGCTATCTTTGAGGTATTTTAAGTTTGACAAGAGTCTTCTACGTGGCTCACTTGCAGCTGAGTTTTCTGGTGTCATTAAAAGCCCACTTGTGTCTGGAGATTACAGTATGTATTTTGATCACTTGAATATTTCATAAATATTCCCAACCTCAGTTGAATGTCAGAGACCCTGAGGTGGGGGAGAGAGCAAGGGGCTCTGCCTGGGGTCTTTCCTCAGACCCCCGGCTCTCCAGGCAGAACTCCAGGGACTCCAGGAAGGAGAGCAGCAAGATTCGGGCAGCGGGCTTGGTTGCGGGCAAGGGCTGTAGGAGCTGAGCCAAAGGTGGGACCCGAATTTGGAGGGCTGGGCTGTGAGGAGGGGACTAGTTAGGCCTTCCGGTTCCTTAGTAATCCTCACAGCTGCCTGAAAGATAAACACAGGAGAGAACAGGTTGTGGCCAACTAGTTTCTTAGCAGTTAGTCAACAACTCGCTCCTACTGGCTCTTGGTTGGTCCTGCTCCTCACCCGGGACTGCCTGCTTTTGATGGCCCCAAATCCTCATTCTCCACATCCTCCAGGACCTAAAGGGTCATGACTTACCCCGAGCTTCTTCTGCTGATTGCTTAGATTCGCTGGTGGACTAGGCAGGGTTGGTCTACCCCTGGTGGCTGGTGGGGAGGCCCCTAAGCTAGGCCGAAAAGGAAGAGGGGAGGGTGGGCTGAATGGGGCAGGAGGGAATGGAGGCAGGAACACTCTGTCCTCAGAGCTGACACTGGGCTACTTGGTAAGGGCTGGGGCAGGAACATCCATCTTGGTGAGAAGTCTGGCAGGGCTGGAGAAGGGAGCAGCAAGGCAGAGCTATCCTGCTCAGATGTCTTTGGCCACAACTGTAAGTGAGCACCAAGCATTCCCAGGTGGTAACGGTGGACACTGGTAGCCTGACACTGGTCAGGGACTAAGGGACTTGCGGGTACCATGCATTTCCCAACATGCCTTGCTGTGGTTGTGGCCCACCTGGTTCCCTAACAAGACTTGTCAGGTGAATTCATCTCTGTTTTTCTTATCAGCTTGAAGCCTCCTGAAGCCAGCGTTGGACGTAGAAAGCAGCAGGCCCCAGTGCTCCCAGGGGCCCTGCCCCCTCCCCACCATACGCACTCACGCCAACCCTGGCTCAGGCCTCTGGACGGGCTGGGCTGGGGCCCTGGCTCTGGGTGGTGAGTACCAGAGTTGGGAAAAACCAAGGGCCTCTGGCCTCATAATGGGAAAGAGCAGAAGGCAGGATGACCCACTTCAAAACCAGCTCCTTTCAAAGCGGCGTGGGGTGACTGGGGGCTGCCGTAAGTGGGTCAACCTTCATGTCCACGTCGCTTTTCAACTCTTTACCGCGGCTTTAAACATCTGCATCCTGTTTTCATTAGCTTGTAAGACATGGTGATGGGACCTGCCCAGTTTTCCAAAGCAGCAAGTATGCCCAGAGGCTAAGGAACAGCAGGTACCTCCAGAAATAGGATTTTAATACTCGACGTAAATGTGAGTGCTAACACATACGTAAAACAAAAGGTGGAAGCCAAACTCCACAGTCAAGTTACACAATTGCTTAGCCGTTTGGATCTGAGAACAATGGTATGCCTATGTGTATCGGGTGTGTGTGTGTGTGTGTGTGTGTGTGTGTGTGTGTGCATGTGTGCACAGGATGCATAGAAAATGAGTATAGTATGTGGTAACTGTGTCTCTATGTGTATGTCTGTATGTGTGTTTAAAGATAAGGCTCCACAACTGGACTTAGTTGAAACATTCTTTTTTTTTGGAAATAGGATTATACTGAGTAGTTCAGGATACTCACTGAACTCACTCCGTAGCTCAGCTCTCCCCAAGGAGGAGAAATGCAAAGAGGAAGAAGCAGGGAGCTGAAGCGGAATGGGGCAGGAGGAGCTCCTAGCCTAGAACCCCGGTGAGGGGGTGTGAAGGGTGGGACGTCCTAAATCCTTCCTGCTTACTGTCCCTGTTTGCCTCCTTGCAGGTCAAGTTCAATGTGCCTGCTCCAGAGCACGCCCCGGAGATCTAAAGGCTGATAATGAGGGTGTTCTGACCAGTAGCTGTACCTGTCGATAATTAGCTGCCACAGGTCTGGGAGGAGGCAGCGCTCTGGGCCTGCCCCACCTGCTTTAGCTCCTCAGTGCCACATTAGCATAGCCATTCCAAGGTCTCTGCGCACATCCGGAGTATTCCAAGGATGGCATCTTCCAAAGGCAAATGGACCTGCAAACAACATACCTGTGCCATGTCCCTTATCCTAGCCACAGCCAGGCCCCTTCTAGGTAGACAGAGCCGTGTGTGTGAGAGAGCACCGTGAATAGGTACAGCTGGGAGGTCTCCCCACGTGAAGTCACCGGCCCCAAGGCACCTATTACAGGGCAGCGTAGGGGCCAGGAAGGTTCCAGTTCCCCAGTTTGGCTGGTTTGCTGGGTTCAGGCAGTTGAGACTGGTATAAAGTTATTACTCCCTGGCTGGATGGGAGGCAGACCCCCTGCTAGTGATTTACTGGCTTTCCAGAAAAAAACAAAACCAAACTGCTTTAGCATTTTCCAACGTCTGTGTTGTAAACTGTTTCACTGAGTCCAATTTCAAGCTACCAACTGGCTTAGCAATTGGTTCAAAACTCCTGAAGACTTGATAATCAGCTCTTGCTTAACTGTGCTCGTAAGAGGGCGACACTCTGCCCTCTGAGCCTGGCCCTGCACTTTCCGGTCCTCTCTGAAAGAGGCCTTCGTCCAGCCGCTGGACAGCTGGAACCTGCGGTGAGCCACATGTGCTCCTGTGCTCGGGCTCCTGGAGTAGAGGTCAGTCTGCCTTGCAGGCTGTCACGACGCACCTTGAGGGGAAGAATGTGAAGTAACTTTGCCAAAGAGAACTCCGAACCCGAGCAGATGAAATGCCAGGGACACTTATCTCTAGTCCAAGGGCAGCGAGGAGCTCTGTTGTCCATCTGCAGAGCGCCTACAGTTTGAAGAATCAGTGTCTACACCTGGAAGTCCCGTACGTCAGTTGACAGGCCCTGCTTCCTCTCCCCTCCCTGATCACATGCCTGCCTCGAGGTCATCCCCACTTCTGGGGAGCAGGTATGCAAGGGATGGGGGCCGGAGAGCCAGGAATTGCAGGGCCAGCTCCCCGCCAGGAACCACACCCACACAAGGCCTCCAGAGCATCCCTCATGGTCCACTTGCAGAAGGGTCTTTCTGCCCTTGCAGGTGGCTGGGCCCTTCTCTTAGATGCAGGTTTTCCCTGGTGCCATCTTCTTGGACACCCACCTGCTCTTAATACCTTCTCTGTGACTCTGTTTCCCCCTCCTCTGGATCCTGGAATGCCACCGCAGCCCCACCTTAGCCAGGCAGCTCTGACGGAGGTGCTGACCCAGCTGCTTCTTTTCTGGCTCATTGTGTCAGGTGGAAGAGCTGAGATGTAATGTGGTTGGGGACTTTGGGATCATCCAGATTGGGGGTGGGATGGGGAGGCACTTCTGGGACTCCGCCAGGCACTGGGTGATGAATAGCATGAAGAGCTGGACAGCAACTGGCTGTTAGCCAGGAAAAACAACCCAGAGTCACAGGTGTGCCACCAAACCTTCTCTTGCCCTCCTTAATCCCTGCCGTTTGGAGACAGCACACGGCCAGGCCTGGGCCCAGCAGAGAGCACCTCCTGAGTCCCACAGGAAGCTTCTGTGAGGGCCGGAGCCAATCACAAATGCCACCTTTGTGACTCCAGGTTGGCCCAGGATGGACTTGTGAACAAATTATCAGAGCACACTGCGATACATGGACAGCCAGAAGCAAGTGCATATGCATGAGTGGGATGAGGTAGAAGGACTCATGGAGGAGGTGACATTTGGACAGTATTATAAAAGTAGGAGCCCATGATACCCCTGATCTCCCAGCACAGGCCTCCAGCCCCTGGGATGCTTTTGGGCAGCCATGACATTTGCAGGCTGTCCTCTACCACCTTGGCAGAGGGTCACATTGTGTTTCCTCCAGCCAAGACTTCTGTGTCTTCAGAAGTCGCCCTTCTACACAGACGCAGGTGGCTCCTCCCATAAATAATTGCCTGAGGTGTGTGTGTGTGGGGGAGCTGCGGTACCTGGGAATGGGCCTTTGGAAGGGTGCCTAGAAAATGGATGGGCTGGAAGGGAGGGGACTACACTCAAGGCATCTGCATCAGGCCTTCCCAGAGCTGGAGCCGGATCCTGGGCTCCAACATTCACTCCGGGAGTTCAAGGCCCACAACATCCCATTCCAGTCTACATGAGGGCCCACAGGCCAGGGCCTCACCTCAAAAAGGCCAGTGTTGAATTAGGAGAGACCAGAAGGGAAATGAGTGCAGCAAATGAGTCCATATAAAAAGGGGTGTGTGTGAGTGTGTGTGTGTGTGTGTGTGTGTGTGTGTGTGTGTGTGTGTGTCTTACAAGTTATTTCCGGGCATTCTTGGTTCTGGCACCCTCTTCTGTCTTTTCCTGTGAATCTCAAAGGACCCCCTATATAGAATGTGGGGAGACCCACTTGGTGCCTGGCATCTGCGGAAGCTCAGGAAGTACATTCTTCTCCCTTCACCAAGTCCGAGGGCTCAGGCCTAATGATGATGGGAGCCTGGTCCCAGCCCACGCTCCCTTCTCTGGCAGACGATAAACACCTGAGTGTCCCAGTGTCTTCTGTGCCCTCATCTGGGTTATCCTGGGACACAGGCTGGGTACCTGGTAGCCCCTTCCCACACTGAGCTGATCATTCTCTCAACGTGGGCTGGCTGAGTCTGTCTGTCAGATGGAGGCAGAAGGGTGAGGCACCCATCCTGCTAGTCAGGCAAGATGCTGGTGGGGGCGGGGCGAGGGGTGGAGCTTCCAGAACAAAGGGGAATGAGTAGCCCTGGGGGCCCGACTGGGCATCAAAAAGGCTCTGCAGACCTCACAGGCCACATAGGCTTCTGCCTCATTGCCCAGCTCCACAGCGCTCAGCAGGTCGCTTCTGCTTGCCCAGGCTGGGTAAGTAAACAGTGCCCTGCTTCGAGAGGCCTTGTTCTCCAGCGTGATTGCGCCAGCACTGCTCTGCGGCTTTCTCTACTTGGCTTGGGCTGCTGCTGAGCTTCCAGAGGTGAGCAGAGCGATGGCTGCAAGTGGAGCCAGAAGCCAGGAGGGCCGCCGGGAACATGCCTTCGTCCCCGAGTCTTTCGACGGGGCCAATGTAGCCCCCAGCCTTTGGCTGCACCGCTTTGAGGTCATTGACGACCTCAACCACTGGGACCGTGCCACCAAGCTCAGGCTCCTCAAAGAGTCGCTCAGAGGTGCTGCTCTAGAGGTCTATGACAGACTCAGCGTCCAGGAGCAGGGAGACTACGGGACTGTGAAGGAGGCCCTCCTGAAGGCTTTTGGGGAGCCTGGGGCTGCACAAAGCCGGCCCAGAGAGATCGTGTTTGCCAACAGCATGGGTAAGGGCTACTACCTCAAAGGGAAGATCGGCAAAGTGCCAGTGAGGTTCCTGGTGGACTCCGGGGCCCAAGTGTCTGTGGTCCACCCGAGCCTGTGGGAGGAGGTCACCGATGGCGATCTGGACACCCTGCGGCCCTTTGAGAATGTGGTGAAAGTGGCCAACGGAGCAGAGATGAAGATCCTGGGCGTCTGGGACACAGTGGTGTCCCTGGGCAAGCTGAAACTGAAGGCCCAGTTCCTGGTGGCCAACGCGAGTGCTGAAGAAGCCATCATTGGCACTGACGTGCTGCAGGACCACAACGCTGTGCTGGACTTCGAGCACCGCACTTGTACCCTGAAGGGAAAGAAGTTCCGCCTCCTGCCTGTCGGGGGTTCCCTGGAAGATGAGTTTGACTTGGAGCTCATTGAGGAAGAGCCTGCAGGGGACGAGCGGGAGCAGCTTTCCTACTAGGAAGCATGCCGCCCCCCCATATTGGTTGGGAGACCTACAAATGTGGGGGGCACGTAGTCTCTGGGAAGCTGCTGGGTTGGGCCCACCTCCAAATCTCCTCCCTCCGCAGGGGCCTTGCTCTGCCCTTAGTGGGGCGGCTTCCGAGGGAGCAGGCTGGTGTGCTCAGAGAGGGGTCCCCAAGGCTGTCAAACTTGAAGACTAGAAGGAGCTTCTAAGGAGGCTAGAACGTCTAGGGGTATGTCTGTGTCACAGTCAGGGCCAGCTGGCTTAGGTCTTGGCCTGCTCTCACATGAGGGTGGCGGCTTCATGAGATGCCACCCTGGCCATTCTTCCTATTTGTGTAATGGTGCTCTCTTTCTGTCATTCGCCTTGAAAACCACTGAACCTTGTCCTCAATTATTTTAAAACCAATAAATAACAATTCATGGAAAAACCATGTAATGTGCTAATTGGGGCTGAATGGAATGCATGTGAGAGGGTGGGGAAGAGGGAAGAGCAAAGCTGAGAAAGATGCCAGGACTTACTGGGTTCGTGGCCGGGAGACACAAAAGGATATATACAGTGACTATGTGTTTTTCATTTTCTAAAATAGCCTCAGCCTAAAATTATTTTAATTCATTCCCTTTGTAATTCTCATCATTTCTAATCTAGTCATAATTTCTTTAATTACTTCAATCTATGGAGTTTAGCATCCAAATTGCCCCTTTTACCAAAAGTGGTCCTAAGATTGTTTGTGAAATTGGGGATTGGGAAATTCGCGTACTGTCAAGGAATGAAGAGTAAGTCAGTGGGTTCTTACGGCTGCCTGGAAGCCAGAAAATGAGGCTGGAAGGCAAGTGTTGACTTGCTTGGGGTGGCCCAGGGAGTTCTGGGGGGGAGGGGAGGTGGCAGTGGAGGCCTCCGCCCCTGGGGGAGGCTCGGCCCACTGGAGAGCAGGGACCGAGCTGGGGCCCGGAACTCGAGAGGCTGGATGAGGGCAGGGTGTCCCCAGTCCAGGAATGGCTGCTCTTCTGGATCCCTCTCATGTTTGCTTCCAAGTCCTGGCCTCCACTTTGACTTCAGCAGGGCCGGGCATGTGGAAAGTCCTCAGGCCCACAGAGAAGCCACGGGTACATGGCTCTTAGAGCGAGCACATCTGTTGCAAACCTCTCGGCCCCTCCAAGTGCACAGGCTGCTGGTCCTCAGGACGCTGCATACTCTGAGTGGACCTTGGGCCCAGGAAGATGGGTGCAAAGCCAGAGACCCCGACATGTGGGGACCTGCAGGGAGATGGGGATGGAGCTTTGTGGCCTCTTGATTGGAAGCACGAGGGGCAAGAATTCAGGGAGGAATGGGTCTGACCTGCATTCGCGGGCCTCCTGGGCAGAGACAGGCAGGTGGGGCAGCAGGCAGGAGGCGAAGGGGAGCCTCCTACCCAGGAGCCCCTGCACCTCCAAGGCTGCTCAAGCCAGGAGCCCTCCCTTTCTTCCTGAAACCCCAGGGGTCCTCTCCTGGAACCCGGGGCGTTCACTGAAGCCTGTCTCCTGTCTCAGGCTGCCAAGTCCCATAGCTGGAGTTAGCTCATCAGTCTGGGAGCACAGGGGGTGAAAGGCTAGTGTGGGGATCTCCGGCAGCAAAGTGGAGCCTGGAGGACCGAGCATCTCCTTGGGCCCCCGTGTCCTCTTTCTCAAATTCATTTTCCAACCTTTCCTTCTGCCGGCCTCACAAGCACTGTTGCTGTCCCGGGCCGCGCCCTCTCTGGAGGGCACATCCCGGTGCACCTCCCTGTGACCTATTTTCCACCAGCTCTTTTGGATCCTAACACACGCTGTGCTGAAGGAGAGTGAGTGGAAGGGAGTGGAGAGTACAGGGAAGGGGGCCGGTGACCCAGAATTCCAGGGCAGCACCCAAGCTGCCCTGCTCTCCCCGTGCACAGCAGGGCTGGGCACTGTCCTGGGTAAATGCCAGGGGTGCCTGAGTAGGGAGAAACTGTGAGCCGCCCGGCTGGGTGCCTCTCCTAGAGGACAGGGTGCCCGACCGGGCCCTGCCAAGGAGGGTCTGTGACATCTGCGGAATGGCCTCACGTGGTGCTTCTGACCTGGACAACCGAGAGGGACAAGGCAGGTGCCCTGTGGATGTGAGCGTGATTACTAACGTTCACGTGTGCGCGACTGTGAGCTGCTGCTCTCCTGGGAGCCCAGCCTGGAGGAGAGAGTCCAGGAGAGAAGCCAGATTTCTTCCCCACCAGGGAGCCTGCCGCCCGCCCGGGTGAGAGGCTTGCACTGACCTGGAGGTGGGTGTGTGTGAGGGGGAAGGGCAGAAGCTCCAGGCGGTAAAACAGCAGTCAAGAGTCCAGCCTGGAATCTAAGACAGTGTCTAGAGGTTGGGTTTGAATTTGAGAAGACGGAAAGAAGGACGTGAGGTAAAGGCCTGAGGTAAAGACTGAATCCTAGCGCCACATAAGGACCACACAGGAAGCTCCTCGGAAGTTCCGACACGCAGCCAGGCTCGGAAACGCCTGCTCTGAGCGGAAGTGGTGACTCCCGACGGGCTGCCCACGGCGACCCAGGCTCCGAGGCAGGAGCCTCAGCATCTCCTGAGCGCCCACGAGAAACGTGGAGTCTCAGGCCCTGCTGGACCTGCCAGACTCTGCACTGAGCCAGCTCCCTGAGCTGTTCTCCTGCAGGCGAAGCCCTGCCAGGCATGTGCGGCAGGCACAGGGGCAGCTCCTGACCCCGCGTGACACACTCCTTTCCTAATGACGACCGCCACATGCTGACCATTCTGCCCGTTTTTATCCAGCTAATCCTTATTTCACTTTTAAATTTTTGTTTTAAAATAACTTCTGACTTAGAGAAAAGTTGTAAGAGTGGGACAAGAAATTGCTGTTTCACCCAGTTTTCCTAAATATTAATATTTTACTAATTTACTAACTTTATCCTCTTCTCATTCCCATCTTTTATCTCCATGCAGATGAACCATTTGAAAACTGCAAATATGATACACATTTACTTCAATTTCGTGTTTGTTTCCAAACAGTCCCAACATTCTTTTATATAACCACAATGCAATAATCAAAATCAGGAAATCAACACCAATCTTATTCTACTACTGTCTAACCTTCAGGTCTTATGGAGATTTTCTCAGTTATCCCATTAATCTTTACAGCAGAGAAAAAAATTATCCTATAGTCCTGGATCCGGTTCATCAACCTGTTACACGAAGTTGTCAAAGACAACTTTAGTCTCTTCTCATCTGAACAGTTTCTCAATCTGTCTTTGTCTTTACGGCTCTGACATTTGGGAACACCTGCCTCATGTTGTAGACTGGCCTTCAGTTTGAGTGAATCTGATGTCTTCTCGTGATTATGTTTGTGTTCTGCATTTGGGGCACCCCCCCCCCAGGCATTGTGCGTCTTCCTCACATCCTCTCACCAGGCATAGGACGCCCGCTGGCTCCACGGCTGGTGATGTGGGCTTCGGTCACTCAGTCAGAGCGCTTCCTGTCAGGCTGCTCTCTCTACTGTCATTTTTCTTTGTGTGTGAGAAGGGTGTCTTTTTTTTGGTACCGGGACAACGTGCTGGAACCGCTGAGCTAAATCCCCAGCCCACTGATGAGTGTCTTGTCTGAGACTATAGCAATACAGTTTCTCATCAGACCGTCCCTCACTAGATACAGGGTCTATTGGTGATCCTGGCCTGAACCAGTTAGCACTGTGATGTTACCAGAGGAGTTTTCTAATTTTATCGTAATGTCAGGTGGCTGATACGCACTTCAAGGAAGAGTTTTCTCTTCACTTATTTACTTCACTGTGGATTCACGTACTTGTTTTACTCCATGAATTATATCCAGTTACTCTTGGTATTTCTCTTGATGCTCTCATTGCTCTCTTAGGAGCCTCTTTGTGCTGGCTCCTGTCTTCTTGAGACAAGTTCTCATCAAAATCTCACCTCTTCTACTTTCTCTGATGCAACAAGATATTCCAGGTCCGTCTTGTCCTGCACCTGGGCTGGGGCTATTTCAGCCATTTCCCCAAAGACTGCTGGTTCCTTTTGGTGGCTATTCAGAGACCACGCCGTTACATGTACTCACAGCTCTGGGGATGACGTTGCTCCCACACCCTCTCAGAGGTCAGAGCTAAGAGAAGAGCAAACAGTACCCCTTGAGTCGCTCTGTCTTCCTCTTTCTATACTATCTTTAAAACACGGGTTTGTGCTGACACCTTGGATTCCATCCCCACACCCTCAGTCGTAGTCTAACCACCGCTTTCCAAACTTCAGTTTCTTTCTCCAACAGCGAGAAATCTGCTCCAGGTTACTTATTTGCTCAGTCTTAAAACACTCAGAAAGTACTTTCGGAATTGCTAATGCATCCGCCATAAAAAACAAACCTAGAAGCCACCAGTTAGTCGTTCACGTCACCTACTCAGTGCTGTGCGTGGGTGGTGCTTGGCAGCAGCGGAGGATGATAATGACGAAATTGGAACGCGGACACTGGAAGGACAGCTTCACCTCCCTGGTGTGCAGGGCTGGCCGAGCACAGCGTGAAGCCCTGCATCACCCAGTCACACGAGGGTAGCTGGGTCCGGGACCGGCGGCCATACGCGCGTCCCCCGTGAGCGCGAAGGGGGGACCCAGCCTCCAAGTCTTGAACCGGTGACCTGGCTGTCCACCTAGTTCTCAGCCACCTAAGAGACACAGGAACGCTGCCACAGCTGATGGCATCCACGTTCCCCTTGCATCAGTCACGGCGTCTGTCTTGAGTCACTATTCCCAAGCAATGTTGGATGATGGAGCTTCCTGGCTGGGCTGCGCGGAGGGAAGCCACCGTGACCATCTGCTCTGTTTGACTGTTATGTTTCTCACTGAGGGCTGATAAATTGGTTTTCAATATTGTTTTTGTTTTGCTTATTTTTTTCCCCCTGTGATACCAGAGTCTGAAACTAGGGCCTTTACACTGTGTGACATTCTAACCTTCCTTTTTTTTTTTTTTTTCTTTTAAATAGGGTCTTATTAAGTCAGGAAGCTGCCCGGGCTGTGTTTGAATTTTCCACCCTCCTGCCTCAGCCTCCCACGGTACTTGGGTTATAGTTGTATGCCACTGCACCTGGCTCGTTTTCAAGTTTCGACTGCTCAGATGTTGTGGGCGGGCATGCCCCAAACCCGGTGACCTCTGTATGTGTCTGAGCTGAGGCTCTGGTGTATTCTCCAAGGCCCAGGTTGCCTGTAGCCTTGGCCCTGCTCTCCCGGCTCCTCTCCCACCCCCCCTGCCCTGGAAAGGGTGTGCTGTACCCGCCTCTAGGGAGTCTTTGCGGCCAGGAAAAGGAGGCAACACGGTTTCCAGTGGCCACTAGGGTGTAAAGCCGGGCTCCCTTAGAGGAGGTTTGGAAGCTGGGCCTTAAAAGACAAGGGAGTGACTGTCTCCCGGAGGAGGTGGGGTGGGAGGCAGAAAGGGAAGTAAAGGAGCGGGGTGAGGGGGCAGGGCTGGTGCTGGGCGACAGGGCAACTGGAGGAGAAGCAGAGGCCAGCGCCCAGGGTCCTGGATGAAACTCTGAGAGCCTACAGAGGCGGACGGGTGCCCCTTCCTTCTAAGATCCATGCAACTTAAAAAGTGTTATAAATTCAATATTTGTGGAGGAAATAGAAGCTAACCCAGAAGCTAAATGTACAGCCAGTGGTCTATGCTGATCTAAGAAGTCGCAAGATCGGCAGCGCCGATGTAGGGTGTCTTGGATCTGTAGCATCCTTGCAGGGGTGTATGCAGATCAGAAAAACGCTGGCCTTTGGGGCAATCACATAAACGACCCTAAAAAATACCAGGCTCTCTGCTTGAGATGAAGAATCAGAAGGAAAATGAAGGACAGAAGCACACCTGCCTATTTTTTCATTCTAACCTGTCTCACCCTGCTGTGCACTCCAGCAGCCCGTGGAGGGGAAGGAGTAGCGCGCGGATCTGGCGGATGGACATGGTTGTAGGGGATTCTGTGTGCGGGTTCACAGACCGGCCGAAGAGGCTGAGCCGCCGGCGGGCAAGGGCACCACTTCCAGAGGGGACATTAAGGAGGAGCCAGTATACCTTGGGGACATTCATTATGGAGGCGATGAGTTCTAAGGCAGCACCGGCAATGCCCGGGGCCATTTTGATTGCGAAGACTTTGCTTTTGGAAGTTGCTGTTGGTGTCTGGTGGGTAAGTGACCAATGCTGCTGACTTTCCTGCCGAGTCACAGCTTGATGATTTGACAGTTTCTTCCTAATTCTCCCAAACCATCTCCAGTAAAGGTTGTACCCCCATTTAACAGATGGGGAAATTGATGTCATGTTTTTGTTTGTTTTGGTACGGGGATCAAACTCAAGACCTTGTGCCTGTGAGGTAGGTGAGGTGCCACTGAGCTAAATTCCCAACCCCCAAACGGGGAAATTGAATTGGGACAGGTTAATTTGCCTAATGTTATTCAAATGAGCGCGCAGTGAGCAAGATATTTGCAAACCTCAGAAGCATGTTAACTGTAGTGGGAGACATTCATCTTTAATCAACTTATGAAAATTAATTCTCAAAAAAATCACCCAATGAATAAAGGAGACATAGTGGCTGGAAATAAATGAGGAGGAAAAATCTCCCCTAAGACTTCACTGAAATTCCAAATCCTTTCCTTTATTCTTTATTATGGCTTTGTTATTCTTTCATTGTTTAAATTTTCTTTTTTGTTTTGTTTTCTTTTGCTTTTTTTTTTTAGTAACAAAATCAATCAATGAAGCTCATTACAGGAAAGCGAGAAAGCTAAACAATCCAAAAGTACACTTATAATGAAATTTCATAAAGGATCTTACACCACCTACTTCATCTCTGTAGGTCAACAGCACAATGTGTTTTTGTAGGCTTTGCTAGAGACACATCCTTTTTTTTTTTTTTTCATTTTTTCTCTTTCACTTTCTTGTTTTTACTTTTTCTTTCTTCCTTTTAAACAAAAGTAGGATTATATGGTACTTTCTATTTTTATAAGTTCTGTACTTTAACCAATCCCTTATTTTTGGGTGTTTAATCTTTTTCAACATTTTGCTATAAAAACCCTTATAATGTAGTAATTAATTAAAAAAATGTACTCAACTACACACAGATGATTCTCACAAATATAATATCGAGTGAAAAAAACCAGACACAAAGCATATACAATATGATTCCATTCACACAATTTTCTAAAACAAATATGCAAAATAAAACCACACTGCATAGAGATGGGTGCTCAGGAAACAAAATCATACAGGCGAGCAAGGAGGTGCCCACACTAGCTGTGGACAGTGTGTCCTGGAGAGTTTATGTGGACATTGCGTGGGGAGGCCACGGGGGACCTGGGAGCCCTCGGGGTCCTGGCTCTTGACTGGGGGGTATTTTATGGGTGCTTATAATAATTCATGGGATGGCACTTTTATGTTTTACCCACTTTCATATATGTATGTGATATATCATGATAATTTTATTTATTTATTTACTTATTTTTGAGGCAGGGTCTCTCTTTGTAGTTCCGGCTGGCCCTGAACTCACTCAGGCTGTCCTTGAGGCAATCCTCCTGCCTCTGCTTCCTGAGTGCTAGGATTACAGGAGTGAGCCACCATGTCCCACCTTCATGATAAGTTTTTTTAGCAGAATTAAAAACAACAGAAAATTAACTACAAAGCAGAGGGTAAAACTAAGTATTCTAAAATATAAGCAAAATACATGAAGGGGCACAAAAGAATGCAGTCCATCTCTAGGCTACACTGAAATTCCAGTTTTTGAAAAGTAATGTGGAATGCTTTTAGACCAAATTGCCTTTTGGACTAAATTGTTTTCTCTCCAAGTTGTTTTCAACCAAATTGTTTTTCAACAAACTGTTTTTCTTTTTTAAGCAGGTCAGCTGGATTATTCAAAAAGCCAGACATTTTCTAAGGCTTTTATGGTACTGCATAGTGAGAAAGATCTTCACTTCTGGTGAAAATCTCACTGTGCCTCCTCATCAGTAGCTTGTCCCTTGGGAAGGGGGAGCACGTCCTGACAGTGCCTCTGCCCAGTGCTGCTCTGTTGAAGGGCCTAGGACCCTTTAGTCCCTGATCTGCCAGACTTCCATTTGAACATCAGACAAATAAAAGCCGAAGGATTTCTGCGGTGACTGGAGAAAGGGAGATAAGTCAGGGCGAGGGAACCAGGGGCTAGAGAGCGATGGATATGATTTTACACAGATAGATGGAGGCTGGCCTAAGGTGACATTTGCACTGAGACCTGACTGAACCCAGGGCACAGCCAAGGTGTTGGCAGAGGGAGCCTGAGAGCAAAGGCCCTGCATCAGGGCACCCTGCGTGTCCCTGGAAGAGTGACAGGGGCAGGGATGATGCTAGGAGAGTGGCCAGGACCGGATCAGGGGCCTTGCCCTGAACGCTCCGAGTGGATGGTGTGGTCTGAGGTGAGGCAGGCTAGGATCTTACCTCTGATTTCAAAGGGTCCTGGAGTATGGGCAGAGCCTGGTGAGAGTGAGGCAAAGCCCATGATGAGGTCAGGGGCCAGCTCAGAGGTTTTGGTTGGTCCATTTGGCGCTGAGCAGAGGTCTAGGGGCCTAGCCCAGAGGAGCTGCACCTTCAGTGTCCTTTTCCCTCCGGACGCTGGACAGTGACGACAGCCAAGCCCTCTCCTCTCAGGGTCTTGAGTCTGCTGGGGGTAAGTAGTTCTCCCCTCGATACGAGGACAAGAACCAGAGTCTCCCTGATCTCTTAACCTGCATCTTGTCCAAGACCTGCCCCCAGCTTTGGCTGGTCAAGAGCTTCTTGAACCTTGATTCTGCTGGGCATTCAAGGTACAACCTGGTGGTTCTTGCCCAGATGTGAAGGCTGTGCCATGTGTACCCAGTGCCTAGCTGGAGCCCAAGTGATGGTTTCAGTGTTAAAAAAACACTGGGCTGAGGAGGGTGTACCACTCGTGACCTAGGTGCTTTCCTATCAGTCACGTATACTGCAGGTATATGTGTTCATTAAATACTGAAATTTGCAAGTGATTTGCTGTTTAAAAATACCTAACAAAGCAGATTCAAGGCTAGCCTTACAAAAACATGATTCTCGCTTATTTGCAATCCAAGGAACTTTCTCTAGTTGGGGACAAAGAGTGTGGTGTTCCTTCCTGCTCCAATGGGTGACTCAGACCCAAGTAACTTGGCCATTGCTCCTGGCCTCTGTGGGAACCCCCACAGGACCCCCAATTCGTCCAGACAAGTCAGAGTTATACGAAGCCTTGAGGCAGCGCCTTTCCATTCCTTGGCAAGGTGATTCCCACCCTCATGGTCCCTCTCTGTGTCCTTGACCTCAATGACCCCAGTCTCATGTAGTCAACCTCCCTTCCCTCTGTCTGCAGAAGAACATGCTGGGACATGTTTTCTTTTATACATAAAGAAATCGTCCTTGTTTTCTCCAAAGTGGATTTGAAATAATAACTCCTTAAGTTATTATAAAAGTAGAAAAAAGACTAACAATAAATCCTGGTAAGAGAAATGCTAGGGGAAAATTAGGACATAGATATTCAAATCAGATCTCGAACAATTAGTGAAGGTGAGTAGGAACTTGGTTTGGAGCTTCCTGACAGCCAAAGCAAGATATGAAAGATGATCCATTTCATGATTCACTGTTTCCCTGAGGTAAACACATACCTCCTCTTCAGAAGGAAGCAATGGAACTCCTGCAATGAGTTCTGAAAGCATTCTTTGGCCCAGCATTCCGGGATCTCAGTCCAACGAAGAGAAAGTACCTTTCTTTCCCTTTCCCCTGCAGGTCCTGTCCTGACCATCTATCTACCCGCACAGCACAGACACCTCTGCTGGAGTCTGTGCTTCCCCTGCCATGGGCTGGTCTGCACTTGACTGCAGCATCTTGGCTCAAAACTGCTGTCAGCAAATGTGCAGAGTCCTCACAACCTCTGCGGTTGCACCGCATTCACACTTGAAGTGTGAAGTCGTCACTGTCTGCCCGGAGCCCCAGCTACCTTGGTCGGGATTTGCTGCTGAAAGACATGTGTGAATGCTCGGCCACGAGGCATCTCTTGCTCTCTTGTGAGACATGTGCAAACAAAATCAGACACCTTAGCCAGGTCTTGGCTCGCCCTGCCCTCCCAGCCCTGCCACCTCTGTGCTTCCTGTGGGCCTGGAGGGGTCAGGGCTCGCTGTGAGCATCGGAGCAGCGCCCACGTGGGGCGTTACCTGCGAGCGGCCCTCCCCCACCGCCAGTGTCCATGTTCTGTCCCCGAATCACCCTCTTCGCTGCTCCCTGCTTCAGTCTAACCACTTCCTGCCCACTGTTTGTTGTCTGAATAGCACAGTCAGGATGACATATTTGAACCGCGTCTCCTGCTCTAACGTAGTTTTCTCTTCCAGGCCTGTTTCTTCTGAGTGTTGGAATTTTGTATGTGAAGCCCAAGTTAGATGCCTGACAGGGCTCAAAAGTTCTCCCCTTGGCTAGGAAAATCATCAGAACCGCTCACCCCTGTTAAATGCCTCCTGTGTGTCAGCCCCAGCTAAGCTCCTGCATACTTTATCTTCCGTAATCCCCTGGCAGCCCAGGAAAGCGAACACTATTATTATCCTTACCGTACAGATTGGGGACTAGAGCTCAAGACACTGCCTGGGTCACTCAGGTGGAAGGTGGCTCTGCCTCCGCCCTGAGGCCCCTCCTCCGGGGCAGCTGGGGGGGGGGCTAGGGAACATGGCATCGCTGTCCCCCTTCTGTTCCCCTTGGCTAGCCCATTCACCTCTGGGGTTGGAATTGCTCCAAAGCTTTGTGGTAATAACATCTTTGACCTTCCAGGGGATCAGGAGTGACCACCTCCCCCTCCATGGAGACAGGGCAAGGCAAGACTGTGAAGGGCTTCTGCTTTAATGAACATGTTTGGCTCCCATCCCCCCGGGCCCCTTTGCAGGGCCAGGACAGCCTCCAGGTCTTTTTCCCAACCCTGCCACTTGGGTGGGCAGCAGGGTTGGTGGGGCCAGTGGCTTTCTCCCTCTCTCCGGTCCTTCAGTCCCTCCTGGTATCTACCAGACCTGTGAGTTTCCTTGAATATGCTCATGTTACCTGTGCTCAGAGGGGAAGCCAAGTGACCCTGCGAGGCACCTTCCCCTCCTCCAGGGTTCTTGCAGGCTGCCCAGCTCTGCCACGCTGACCAGGCCCTGGCGCACACCTACGCGTCTACACCGGCTTGTCTCCAGCCGTCCCCACTGACCCTCTTCATCCAGTCAATGTGATGTTTAAGAGGAAGCACAAAGTAGTACATGACAATGAGGACTCCATGGCAAAGGTGAAGTCGTGTCCAAGTGCTGGTTGAACAAATGCAATGTCACAGGATTGACAACAAGACAGCGGAGCATGGAGGAGTGTCTTTCTCTTCGAGCAAGCTAGTTTACTGTCCCTCAGCCCTGCGGAGCTCAGTGGTGGGGATTACTGCTTGCAGCAGGCAGAGGAAAATAGAAGCCAAGGGGCGGGCTGCGAGTTAGCAACGACAGCCCACAGTTGTCCTGTGGGCCCAGTGTTTCTGCTCCACTGACTGGAACCTAAGTCCTTCCACAAGAAACAGGGTTAAAAGGAAAAGGTGCTCTGTACGGGGAAGTGATGGCAGTTTGCATAGATCTTGGAAAATCTGAGCCAAGGAGAGTGGGATGAGGTCTTCAGGCCCTTTCTGCAGCCCTCTGTGGACTGGGGCAAAAGGTCTCACCTGCCTCAGTTTCCTAGTTTGTGAAGGGGGTACTTGCTTACACTCACTCTGAGTCGAGTTGAACTCACCGGGCTGTGGTGGAGAGGACCCTGCACATGTTAAGCCTCGGGGGAGCGTCAGCTGACCACGGCCAGGACAAGGACCCACACAGCATCAGGCTACTGTAAACAGACAACTTCAGGAAACTTTGGAAATAAGATTTGTCATCTTGTGGTGGAGCCCATCTTCATGTGAAAGCTGCCTTTCTAATTACCTAGAGTTCAGAGCTTCCTCTCCTCGGCCACAGTGAACAAGGGATCCCAGTGCTTTGTTGGAACATTGCGTTTGTTGGTCCATTTCGGAGCTGTCTACAGAGATGGTTCTTAGAAGTGTATATCCAGCTCAGTGTTACCCATACTTTTAAGAGAAAGCAGATAATTTAGGCTAGTTTTCCAATGTAGAAATATCAGAACGTTTCTTGTCCTTTTTTGAATCTACTGGCAGCATAACATTAAAGTGAACTTAGCGGGCAACGTAAAAACCTTTATACAGTGGTTGGTGGTTTTAGAGTAAAAAGTCACCGGTTAGGAAACAGAGAGACATGCTGGCCACGTTAGCATGTGCCTATAATCCTACCAATCCGGGAGGCTGAGGGAGGAGGATCGAAAGTTTGAACCGAGTCCGGGGAACTTGGTGACTTGGTGAGAGCTATCCTAAAGTTTAAAAAAAGGCCTGGGGTGTACCTCAATGCAAAAGCCTTGGGTTTAATCCCCAGTATCACCAAAGGAAAAAAAAAAAAAAGAAAGACACAAATTCCTTCCCTCGGATCTTGGACACGTGCTCTCTGGGGCTGCAGTACACCTGCGCACGCTGAGACATGAGCACCAAAGTCAGGCTCGGGAAAGGCAGTTCTAGGAGGGCAGGGCGTTGGTGAGTTTTGTTCTTGATGTGTCTCAGTTCTGTGACAGAGGCTGACCCAGAGCCAGTGCTCTGTGTTTGTTAAATGAATGAGTGCAGGTAATTAGCCCAAAGTGTCAGTGCATAAAAGAATGAATGTACCGGCCACTTCCTCCCAGCGTGCTTCGTGAGTCTCTGCTGGAGTGGTGCTGCTCCACAAGGCCCTGCTCTTGTCTCCTGGGTTTGGCTCTCTTCTGAAAGGTGCTCCCTCCCCCCTGCAAATACCCTCCGTCCCCCCAGGGCCCAGCGCCAAGGCCAGCTCCACTGCCCTGACTTCTTAGGGTGCCTCCCATACTAGATTCCAGATCTGACTGCAGGGCACTACAACATGGTGTGCACATCTTTACATCCAGGCCATCATGCTCAAAAGATGGAGAAGTCCTGGCTGACCACAACCCCAGCATGCTGCTGGCATCATCAGAGGAGCTGTCCAAGGGCAGCGGGCACACGATGGGTACACGATGGGTGTGTGGTTGTCCGGACAGTGCTACAATGAATTCTTTTTTTTTTTTAGGTTTTTGGAGACAGGGTCTCGCTTTGTGGTTCAGGCTGGCCCTCAGCTCAGCCTCCAACTCACATCACAATCCTCCTGCCTCTGCCTCCCGAGTGCTGGGATTACAGGCGTGAGCCACCACGCCCGGCACTGTGGTATGTGGTACTGGCTGCTGCTGGGTGTGGGTCTCCACACCCAGTATTGTTAT
>PVIR01013903.1:0-41435 GCA_004026965.1 Petromus typicus | reverse complement strand
ATAATGACAAGGAAAGAAAAGGAATGGCTGGGTTTCAATAAAACTTTATTTGCAAAAACAAGCTGGGAGCCAGATTTGAGTGGAAGCTCATGGTTTGCTTCTCTAGCTGGATGCTGCCTGGCTCTTGTAAGTCCTTTTGGCTGGGATTTGATGCCACATCCCAGTTATACTGAACTTCTCAGGCCTTCCCCACTCTTTTTCTCTGTGCTTCTGCACAGGCTGTGCTTTTGTTTATATTCCACTTTTCATTTCTTCTTACTTTCATTTCATTTCTTCTTACATCAGTTTAGCAAATTTTTGAGGATGGCAGACCATCCTGTATGAACACTAGTGACACTCATTCTGTTGTCCTAATTCACGACTTCACCTATTATTAACCGTAACTGTGATCACAGGCCAGAGATTACAGAGCAGAGTCCCTCAGGGAATAATTAGCTTGCTGACTACTACCAGCCAGAACTCTTCCTGCCATGTCATTTCATATTGCACTAATCATACCTGGGTACAGTACATGTTTCTCTTTATATGTTTCCTTTGGCCAGAGTAAAATCTTAATGTCCACAACAGAAGTTTTTATTGCCCACATAAGCATATTCCTCTTGTTTAGCCTGGCCTACTTCTTTATCCTCACTTCCATTTTTTATAGATGTGATATTTTGTTTGAATTTTTCCATTTTTGGTAGGTATTTCTTAAAATCTACATCAAGGTGTTGGGAATTTAGCTCAGTGGTTTCAGAGCCTGCCTTGCAAGTGCAAGGGCCTGGTTTTGATCCTTGGTAATCACATACAACAATGCCGGGCATGGAGACTCACATCCACCAGCAATCAGTACCACATACCACAGTGCTGGGTGTGGTGGCTCACACCTATAATTCCAGCACTCAGGAGGCAGAGGCAGGAGGATTGCTATGAGTTCAAGATTGAGCTCAGGGCCAGCCTGAACTACAAAGTGAAATGAGATTCTGTCTCAAAAAAAACCAAAAAAAACAAAAAAACAAACTACATCAAATCTTTGCATAAAAGGCAGGATTTATTTGCTCATGTATTCATCTACAAATAAGCTCTTTGGATCACTTTTTGTACTTTTTCAAAGTAAAAACATTCTGCATTTTTGCCTATATGGTGAACTCAATGTATTTATAACAACATTAGCACAGGAATTGTGAAATGAAGTGAATAATAATAATGGCCAGTAGGGAAATGCAAACATGAAATAGTTCTACTATTGAACTTTTTGTACCAGAGAGACTGAAGAAAAACTTGAAACTAAAGAAAAAAATGAATGAATAAAGTGAGACATGATCTTTGTGAACTTGCTCTCAAAATGAGCAGTGAACATAGCTTTGTCATCTGGCTGAAGCATCACTACAAGGTAACTGCCTCATAGACTATAAAATTCATTAAAGGATAAATAAGAGCATTTGTTCATTTGAGGTGTAACTACATATTATTACTTTCAACACTAAGAGCAGCTATTGTGTAAAACTAGACCAATAAAAGGTCTTTGAAGGAAAGTTGTTTGTCTCTGATATGGTAGGAGATTGTCCAGCACTTGGTGATAAAACAAAGTTACCCATCCCCCAGCTGCCTCTGTTACTATTTCAGCTTCACCACAAACCATGCTCATTTTCTCGCCACTGCACACAGAACATTCCACTCCCATAGGAACATCACTGCCAGAACCTACAGGGTGGACTGAAATTTTATATTTGGGAGTTTTACATTGAAAGTACAATACAGTGGTATTCACACTGCTTTTTCCTTCAGGCCTTGCTAAATAAATGTCTCTCCGTACCAAGTTCACCATCTCTGGGTCTCAAGTCTCCAACCTGTGCGCAAGGGTTATAGACTCAGGCTGACTTTGAGGGTGTCGGAAATTTTCTAGTATTATAGCTCTACTTTGGACTTGGATTCATGATTCCTGTTCAAGCTGGGTTCATTTCCAAATTTAGAAGAGCAGTGGAATCTCTAAATCAGAAAGATCAGCACCCTTAAATCACTGCTTAAATGAGTCATGGAAAATGAAACTTGGGGAATAGGACTTGCTTTGTTAAGACTGAAATTAAAATACATTTGCAGGAGTAGATGTGAAAGGAACTACCAGGACCAACCTGCTTTTAAAAGGACAGCAAAGAAATTTTGTGTTTTATTTTGGAAAGCAATTAAACTCTGATTAATTGGAGACCAAAGAAGAGTATTGAATTTGTTTAGCTGAGTGTCTGAGGCTTGGACAAAAATCTCCCTTTTTTTTTAAGGTTTTTTGAGACAGGGTCTCGCTTTGTGGTTCAGGCTGGCCCTGAGCTCAGCCTCAAACTCACATCACAGCAATCCTCCTGCCTCTGCCTCCCGAGTGCTGGGATTACAGGCGTGAGCCAACACGCCCGGCACTGTGGTATGTGGTACTGGTTGCTGCTGGGCGTGAGTCTCCACACCCAGTATTGTTATGTGGTTACCGGGGAACCGAACCCGGGCCCTTGCGCTTGCAAGACAGGCGCCGGAACCACTGAGCTAACTCCCCGGCCCAAAAATCTCCCTTTTAAGAGACTGTATCAATCCGTTCTTTGGTCCTAGTCACTGCAGAGGTCCTGTGTGCAAAATTAACATGAAGAACTGCACAGCTCTCCAGCATGCTCATTTTAACATTTGTAGAACTTTATAAATGTATAGGGGTCCAGAGTCAAATCAGAGGAATTCAGTTTGCTCAAAAGAATCTGTCATGATTTAAAGACAAATATCAAAATCATCCACCTCAGGACAGATTTTGAGTGTTTCTTATTTACTGACTTTTGTACTGAAAAAGAAAAGAAGGTAAACTTGCCAAGCACATTGGCATTTAGATATAATCCCAGCACATAAAATGAATGAGGTAGAAAGGTCATAAGTTCAAGTCCTACACAAACAACTTAGTAAGACTCTGCTTCAAAATAAAAAGTAATAAACATGGGGGGTGAGAATGGGGATGTAGTTCTGTGAAACAGCGCCTCTGCATTTGATTCCCCAGTACTGGAGAAAAATCTGTATCATCTCTTTTCTTCTTATCACTTACTTTTTTGCTTCCCCTAAGTGCTTGGCTAAGCTTGGTTCTTGTAACTGAATCAGACGGTGGAAGCAATTGTAGTCATTTCATATAATGCTCACATTGAAAGAAACCATATTGAGACCTGCAGGAACACATCATGTTGGTCATCTCCACTTTGCACAAATTAAGCCTCCATGAGATTCTGAAAGTCTCAAGCTGTAAAGCATATAGCTGAAGATTCCAAAAGCTTAATATCTCCAGGGGGATAATGGAAATTGGACTACAATAAACATCTCTTGTTAGCAGCGGGGGCACCCTCATCCTGACCCGTGAACCTCCTCCCTGCTCTCCTTCTCCAGCAGATAACAAGACGAGGCATGCACAATGTGGGCTTCCTCTCCTCTTGGCAGATCCTGAATGAAGCAAAGGGGAACAGTTACAAAACAGAAAATTGACGATGATGGAACACTTTTTGGTGCTACATCTGATATGATTAACAATTTATTTTGGCAACACCCAGGATGGATTTCATATGGTTTTCTTGAATTCAATGGGACTACTGCCAGCAGAATCAGGAACATGAAGAAATAATCCAGGCAGAGGGAGGGGAAATGCCATCTTGCACAGTGTTTCATAGTGTTGACTCTGAGATCTGGAAACCAGCCATTGCTCAATCTCTCTATTTCCAACTGTTCTTCAACCATTGTCTTACTAGGCTTGGGTTGATGGATGGGTTTATAATGAGCAGGGAAGATTGCCTTGAGGAAAAAGCATTGTAAGAAGGGGGAGAAAATATGTGGTGGTCAAATATTTTGTAATATGTAAGCATTCTTAAAGTATGGATGTTCAACCCAGTTGCAGCTTTAAGAAGTACAGTTGCTACATATTGTGGACTCCACAGTAAACTTCTCTAGTGGAAATTTACTTTCAAGATGAAAGCCAGGTTGGTATCTTACCGAGGTCCTAGTGGCAGATTTCATATTTGCACCTATGCCAGGGGCTTCCACTGGATCTCCTTCTCCTCATCCCTCCTGAGAAGGAGTTTGAAAGGAGGACCTGAGCATGCATTCCCAAACTCCTATTTCTTCTTCCCTTTCCTTTGGGGATGGGTCCACCTGCAGGGAACCTAGGTCATCATTAATCTCACAAGTGGGAGAAACCTTCAAGATAGACCTGACCTTGAGTGCACATGTCATACCCATGGTGGACGTATAAGGCATGGTCTTAAATATTAGAAAGTACTAGGAAGCTACTTTAAGTTGCTGCTCATGTTCCTCATTTTTCTCTCTTTTCCTTTTTATTCATTTATTTTTTGACATTGGTCTTACTCTGTTGCCTGGGCTGATCCCAAACTCCTGGGCTCAAGTGATCCTTCTCCTTAGCCTCTCAAGTTGCTAGAACTAAAGGTATGGACCTCTGAGCCCAGCAGTCACGTTCATATAGTAACATCGGTAATAAAGATATTGTTTCATTCTCTACTTGCCTTAACCTATTATTTTATTCCTCAGTTAGTTCAGAACATAAATAAGAAAAAATGATGTTAATTGCTACTCACCTCATATACCCACAAGTCCCAACGTTTATCCTGTGGTAGGTCTTCACATATGGGAATGTGTTTTTGTGTTACTTTCTACTTATAGTTTGACATTTCCTTCACCTTACACTGGATAAAAGGAAATATCTGGATATACAGCTTGGATTTATATAGATAAACGGCCCTCAGAGTCACTAAGACCGTGGTGTAGAGAATAATTGGCTTTTATGTTCAGCTCAATTCCTTGGACAGCCTTCCTTCACACAAAGGTGTAAGACTACTCCACATTTCCCTTTAAAAATCTTCAGGGGACCGATGCTCAGGATCATACTGAGATGTATAAAAGCTTCCATATTTGGACAGCAGATAGATGGATCAAAATTGCAGTGAGACTCTGTGTTTTGATCTGTAACTGAGAGGTCAGCCAAGAAGAGCATGGTTGCTATTAAATTAAATATTAAAGTGGAAGAAGAGGGAAAGGAAGCCAAGAAGGAAAGAACAGCCCCCATCCATCCTGCTCTGCAGCTAGGAAAGTTGTAAACCAGTATTTAAAATGAGAAAATATTTGAGATTTTCAAATATCAATGCAGTACTGATAAAAATGGCCTTTCTCCGTGGCTATAACACATAATCAATAAAGTGAGGACCCAACACTAATTTTTCCAAAGCTTTTCATCCACATTATCTTATTTGAGTCTTGCTTTGGTCTGGAAGGTCCAATTGTTATAGCCACTGGCTTGAAGTTCTTCAGTTATAGTGTTGACATGGGTTCAAATCTATGTTTTCTGATTCCAAGTACAGTAATCTTTTTATTTTGTTACCATCACTTCCAAACCCATATACTTTGGAATGTACTGAAAATCTGATATATTTAAAAGAAGTCATTAAACTATCTGAGCTTGGCATAATTGAATTTTCTGATTGAACTTATATCTTGGACAACACAGTGAATTTCACTCCAATAATTTGAAAAGGTAACTGATATGCCTTTGGCTTGATTATGCATAATGATGAAAAATGATATAAATATATATCAGAGGAATGGTGATATAGGACTATTCAAAAGGTACTCTGAGTGGCTTCATAATTCTTTACCTTAAAACTTGGAAATTATACTGCCTGGAATAAACATTATTGTGTTACATGTGGATAACTGAAGCCTGATATCAGTTAAGTTCATTTCACCGATGTTTAAAGAGCTAGAGGGTGTATGACTCTGATAAATAGAATCCTAGTGCTCCACACTACAGAAGACTGATTAGCTGAAATGAAGAATTTTCTGTTTTTTTAATATAAGAATGAGGATTAGGTCAAGATTGGGTAGGCAGAAACCTGGAAACAACTTAGTATAAAGAAAAAGAGGCACAGACGTATGTGTCAGAATGACAGCAGGCCCCATCACGTATATCTGGTTGACCAGTATATCTGGTTATACTTATCCCCTACTGTTTCTGACCCTCCTTCTCTGCTCCCTAAATACCCTGGGCCCTCCTCTCACCTCTGCTTATGCACTGTCATCTTTGCTAAACCATCCAGGCTCCCTTTGCTCCCCATCAACCGTGCGTCCTGAAACCCTGTCTACCTTACTGCCTCCAGCCCCGTCTCCACATGGGTGTGTGGACAAGACCTTTCTGCAATAATAGGCAATAGCTCTGGAAATGCACAAAATAATAATGCCCTTTTATGGCAGAGTTTTACTTCATGTTCAACATTTTCCCTGAGGTAGGCAAAGAAGATATTACTCTCATTTTATAAATAATGAAATTGAAGCTCTAGAGTTAAGCTAATACATGGCAAAACCATCACCCTCTCCCACACTTTAGGATCTTTCCTCCTCAACAGCAATTCATAAGCCTTTATACCCATAGCTCTTAAATATTTAGGGGAATAATTCCATACTGACGATAAAAATAAGTCTCTTCATTGTACAGTAATTTTTTAAAAACTCGTAAAATAATATTAAGTCTATTGAAGCTAGTCCTCGTCAATTGCAATAAAGTAACTATATAAATGCTTTGCTTATAAGGATAGCCCACTAATTAAGAAGATTGTTAAAAAGGATGGAGCATATGAACACATCTATTACACAGGATTTACTAGAACTTGTTGTACTTACAGCAATAAAGTGGGACCAGCTGTTGCCTGGAACATGGAAATAGACTCATGAGTAGAAACTTGGTATTATGGTGATTCTTGTTTAAAAAAAAATTTTTTTAAAGCAAACAAAGGTGGTCATACATTAGTTTAGCCCTTTCCTACCTTGTGTAGCATTCAACCACTGGTTCATAGCATCCTAAGGTTCCCAGGTCCTGCATTTGTGGGCAAGCTGTCCTTGAGTATTCATTTCATGCTTGAATTTGCAGAGCAAAAATACTCTGCATTTTTTGCCTTTTCCTCCTCTTTTCATGACATCACTGAAAAAAAGCCTTCTGTTTTGATGGCTATGAATTCAAGTGACTTGATTTCTAAAATCCCACTGCTTTTCCTACGTCCTTCAGAGATGGGGCTCATGACCCACAGAACATTCTGCTTTTGTTCACTCCGAGTGTAGTGTGTCCAATTTTGACTGACACTTGGCTAATTGCCAGTGGACATGAGCTCCTTGAACATCCTCTTTATCAGAGAAGATTTTTGTTAACACAGGGGGCCAGGGAGTATTCTGGCAAGATTTTATATCTTATCTCCCTGTGATGTTAGGTTGTTGGATCAAAAAGTTAGAGCAAGTTTATGGAGGGACTGAATTTTAGAGTCATAAAGATTGAGTATTACAATCCATGTGGCAAACAAGGCTCTAATTTAAGAACTAATTAGCAGACAGACTAATGAGGAGCAGGAAGCGGAAGGGAGTGAGAGCAGGAGGAAGGAAGGGCAGAAGAAGTATCCCTGGCTCATATGTGATTAGCCCCTGTTCTCTCTCATTCCACATTCCCTCACTCCCAAGAGAGGTCAGAAGAGAAGATGAACGTAATCAAGGCACATGAATGTAAATATCACCATACGAACCATTAATTTCTAGATTTCACTTATGTGATTTCCCTAAGGAGCCACATCAGCACTCAGAGGTCTAATTTGCTCTATGGTTTTCTTCATGTCGCTCTCTGGAGAAAGAACATTTCTCCTCCATTTATTTCCTGTATCCCATATCGGTGAGGAAAGTGGACTTGCTGACTGGTGGCATGCAAGGGTTTAACACAGGAAGAAGAAAGCCATTGCAAGTACTGCAATCAAAAAGAGGATGTTAAGTACACTCCAAATTTTTAGAAAGATAGAGAAGTTAAGGGACGGCTCCCAGACTTTTGGTTCCGAGGTCAATCAGTGCAGCTGCATCTGGAGGTCAGAGCATTTGCTGTAACTGCTACTCCTGACCCAGACACTGGTGACCAAGAAGCGAAAGGTGGGTCTGGCTGGTGCTGGTTGCTTTTACTGTCCACAGTGAGTCCACAGCACAGCTATAGGAAAAGTGTCACCTCTCTTCTACCTTTCAAATATCATGGGAGTGCACTTCACTGGCAGAACTTGTAGCTGACCCAGACTCTGACTGCCTTGAAGACCCTGGAAAGGAACATAAATGAGGGAAGAAATAGATTCCTAATGACACCAGGCAGTATCTGGCATGGGGCTGTTTGGTGTCTTCCTCCTTACTTGCTGCAGGATAGGGTAAGATTTGTCTTAGTTACTTTTTTCATTTCGGAGTCAAAATACCTGACAATCAAAGGTAAAGGAGGAACGGTTTGTTGTAGTTCACAGTTTGTAGAAGTTTCAGTATACAGTCAGCTGGCTGCATGGCAGAGGGATGTGGCAGAGGAGAAATAGTTCATGGCATGGCAGGCATTTTATTCCACCCAGGTCATTAGCCTTTTGGGTGGTGCTACCTAGAACGATGCTAATTACAGTCAGTGGACTAATTTAGTATCATATACCCTTAATTTCAGTATCACATACCCTAGATCCAGCCAGCTCTGAGAGGCTCGTCTATGAGTGCATGAGCCTTTGGGGGCCATTTAGCTACAAGGTTATTTAGAAAATGGTGACACCCAACCGCAATTCATTGCCCCAAATCCCAGCTAATCCTAAAATCTTTTGAGAAAAGACCCAAAATTTAAAATCTCCCAAGCCCTAATCTGTCTCCTGTATAAGCTGTTGATCACATAGTTTGGCTTGTTCTCTGCAAAATTCAGTGCAATGCAGGCAAATAAATAAAGGATTGGCATTATCAGATTAGGGTTTAAACTTTACCTGCACTTTTCTCTAGCAGTTCATTTAATATTTCTGAGCTTCAATTTCTTATTCAGACTGTGAAGAAAGTAACCATAGTATCATGATTAGAATTCAGGGAAGTGATAGGTTTTCAGGCTATCCAGCTTGTGGTGGAGACTGGGAGCGCTATTGATCACTAACAGGTCGCAGCTGCATCCCTGACTAGGACTGGCAGTCAACCTGAGCTAATCACCTCATCCATGGGCATTCCCCTTCATCTATACCACATCTGTATCATTCTCAGGACCTTATCTTGGTCCAGAACAATAATTTATTAATAATAATAATCCAGACATTGAGCAACCAAAGCTCCAACTTCTATTTTCTTGAGAACCAACCAGGACCTGTCTCCTGGACCTTGAGGGAAGGATTGCTGTGCTGTGCTTATGGACCTCAAAAGGAATCCACTAGATCTCAGAGTGCCAGTAAGGGCAGTGGCAAGGCTGAGTCAGCAGGGAAGACCTTGAGTTCTGTCCACACAACGAGAAAACATACCACAGTAACCTATCGACACTCTGCAGAGTGAACTTCCTCCATACAGTCTGGATAAGAGCAGCCAAACCACCCTACAAATGCCAGCTGGCTCATAGCTACAGACAGACACAACTCAAGGGGCCTCCTTCACCCCAACAACCAAAAGTCCTTGAGCCTCCACAGGCCCAGATCCCATCTTGGAGAGGAACAGGAAAAATGGAATAAACTGGAAAAACTGGCTCACCCCCAAAAGACGACTTACTGGAACAGCTTAGGTTTACTAGGTTGGACTAAATTTCAGTCCTATGGGCACCTCCTGTTAGTCACAATGTGGCTATTACGGGACATTTAAGTACCATGGATCACTTACAGAAAGTTAAGAAGCTACCTTTTCCTTGCACATCGGAGCCTGGTGTGACTAGTCCTGATACTGTGTTCTATATGTCCTGAACTGTGCAGACCCTTTGAGGAAGCAAAATGTGGCCCAAGAAATCTTTGTCACATGAATGAGTACTCATAAGACATCCCCAGCTAAGGACAAAAGGAAGTTATTAACTAATGGAGTCATGTTTAATGTCACTATCCTCTGAATCCCTTCTTGAACTGAATCTTTACAACAAAAAGCTGAGTAGTCCATGGTCTTCCAGCCCACCCTCCTATACACATCATTTCTAGTCAACCCTGACAAATGCATTTTAAGACCTTACACCTGCGTGGTGCCAAAGTTCTAACAGTTCCAGCATTCCTGAGAAATCCAAGTGCAAACTGTCCTCTGAAATTTAAGGCAAATAAAAAGAAAGTTAAGCACCTCCCACATAGCAATGATGCAAGATAAACATCACTATTATCAGAAGTATAAATAGGGGAATATAAAGGAATAAGACCAAAGCAAGTCCAAAATCCAGCAGGGCAAATATTTAGTCCAGTATTTCATGCAATGTATCTGAGGTGGCCTGAGACAAGGTGTGAGCTCCAAAAGGGCTTGCATGGCTCTGCCTTTGTGGTGCTTCTGGTGGTTGTAGCTCTCATGACTGGCTTCTGTCTTGGGCTGGCTTTTCTCACTCCTTGCAGCTTTCCTCAGATGATCCAGGCTCCTGGATTCTCCATCCTCCTGAGATTTCTACTGCATCTTCAACTTCATATGTACACCTTCAAATACTGTCTTCTCCAAGACACATTGCTTGGCCTTCCAGGACTTCTTCTGAAATCTGGGTGGAAGCCTTCCTGACTCCACAGTTCTTGCATTCTGCAAGAACCTAAAGCCAGTACCATGTAAATGACACCACAGTTTGCTGCCAGCTGGAGCAGTAGCCAGGCTTCTTTCTTTCTTAGCTGTAGCGCTGGAGTGCCTATGAACTAAATTCTGAAGAACAACTTCCCTAAGCCACCAACATTCTGAAACAGCGTGTTCTGGGTCTCTCATCTCAGAACAGTCTTTCACTTTTGTAATTTTGAGGTTGCAAAGCATAGAGTCTTGTTGGTTCAAGTAATGTTCTCATGGCAATTTTTCTATTTTCTTCTGAAATACTGGCCTTTTCCTTGCTAATCTTTTCAGTGACCAGTTTCTCCTCTGTTTTGTCTTGGCAGGGTGCACCTTCACTGGAGATTCAGTTTTGGCCAACCTCAAAACTTTAAAATCATTCTTATGTGGTCTTAGATCTTGATTCTCTATAGAAATCTAGCTAAAAGTCCCCAACAGAAGCCTAGCCACAGCCTCAACATTTGAAATTTCTTCTGCCAAATTATTTAGTCTGCTCCCCTCAATCTCAGTCTCAGGCAAAGTCTCTGGACCTGAGAAAAATCCAAAAAACTTTCTGCCAAGGAGTAACACACATTCTCTGGAGTCCAAGAGCCAATACAGTTCTTTCTAGTAGAAAACTCCTGAGCCTGGCCTTGACCAGCAGCATTCCTATCAGCATTCTGCTCTTCTGAGCTCTGACCAGAATCCCACAGTAAGTACAATTTAAGACATTCTTGGGCTGCTTCTTCAGCCAGCATCTCTAAACCTTTCCAAACTCTTCCCAAAGGTCAGTTCCAGAGGCTCCAGAACCACCTGGTCAGGTATAGTCACAGCAACAACCCCACTTCTGGTATCAAAATCTGTTTTAATTGCTTTTCTCATCACTGAGGCAAAATTCCTGGCACCCAAAATTAAAGGAAGATAGGTTTATTTTGGTCACAGTCTGTAGGAGTTTCAGTTCATAATTGGCTTGCTCCAGGGAAGGACAGTGAAGCAAAGGGGCATCACAGAAGAGAAACAATTCACGGAAGACAGAGGGCAGCAAGTAGCAAGTGACAAGCGACAATCCTCTTTCTGTCTCTTGTATCTTATCCAGGTTACCCACTTTTAAGGCAACTAGCAATCAGAACAATGGTAGAACAGCCCTAATTCTAGCATCACACCATAAATCTCTCCCAAAATCACATCCTTGATCCCAGTATCACACACCCTGGTCCAGCTACCACTAAAAATCCCTAGCTAGGACTGCATGAGATTTTCCTACATTTTTTTGTTGTTGTTGTTGTTTTGGGACAGGGTCTCACTTTGTAGTTCAGGCTGGCTCTGAGCTCAGCCTCAAACTCACATCCCAGCAATCCTCCTGCCTCTGCCTCCCGAGTGCTGGGATTACAGGCGTGAGCCACCATGCCCAGCACTGTGGTATGTGGTACTGATTGCTGCTGGGTGTGAGTCTCCATGCCCAGAATTGTATGTGGTTCACCAGGGATTGAACCCCAGTCCTTGCACTTGCAAGACAGGTGACGGAACCACTGAGCCAAATCCCCAACCCCAGGACTGCATGAGATTTTGAGGAGCTATCCAGATATAAGATGTAATAGAAAGACTCCCTTATGTTCTGTGAGAGCATGATTTCATACTTCTGACTGCCAGAAATATGGCACAATATATTTCTGTCATTTAGAGATAGTCAGTTTGTGGATTTAGGTCTAATACATACTTCACACATATTGGAATGATGTAGTAGTTAAATATTCTGAGGTTAAGTGGAAACAACAGTGATCATGCCTTCTAACATTTAAAGGGTCCAAGTAGAAAATGTGGAATAACTTACTTTAAAACCCCAGCCTGCCACTTCTCCACTTGTAGCCTCCTCTCTCCCTACACAATTCCTAGACAAAGGACCTCTGTTATCCAAGAAATTGTTGTTTGTTCTCCTTGTGTTCTCTTTCACCTCTGTTATCAAAGAAGAGCCCAACACTTTGAGTCCAAACTTACCAGCCTCTGCCCCTACACACTCAGGGAATGTAATTCTTCTGTTTTCCTGTAAACTCTTATCAGGCTAACTTGATGCCGAACTCTTTCCTTACTTTAGAAACTAAAGGCTGGGCTCTCAGCTCATCAGGAAAACAAGGGAGAATTTGAACACACACACACACACACACACAGACACACACAGACATACACAGACATACACACATACACACACATACACACATACACACACTTACACACACACACACACACACACACACACACGAAGCTTACCTTGTTTTCCTTTGTAAGGAAATTGCTTAATGAAGAAATCACATAGAACTCAAGTCTTACAGAAATCTTCTCAGTATTTCTTCAGTGACTGTAGCTCCCACATCTTTTCAGTCACTTACCACTCACCCATAGACAATCACAGTTTGTTTTGCTCTAAATATAATTCTAGGAAGGGAAACACTTGGAGAAAAACAAGGAGATAAAGGATTAAATATTTAGGAGGTGTTTTCTCCTCTCCCTCTCCTTCCTTGTCAGGTTTTGATGTTATCTGAAATAATACTTATTACTAGCAATTATAAGCAAATGTATCAGTACATAATTTTTTAAAGCAAATGTTGCATTACAGACACTTTGCAATTAAGGACATACTTAACTGGACTAGATTGAAAAGTATGAAACAATAGAACAGTGTCCCTCCTTAGAAGCTAAAAGAGGAAGACAAAAATGTGGACATAAAAAGGGAATTCCTTAATGTTCTTTTTTAATAACATGATTCATAGTATGTTTTTAAAAGATTTTTTTCACTGTCTGCTTCTTTTTGTACTTTTTAAAGTTTATAAAAGGTTGTGGAGTCTCAGGGCTAGATCTTGGGGAGACATAGTAATTAGAGACATAAGAATAGCTAGCACAATTTCAGATGGAAAATGTCTCAACTGTGGTCATCATGACGTGGGTTTGGGAATACGCCACTTCATTCCACAAGAAAAGTTGGGAGAAAATAATTTAGTCAAACACAAGTACAAATGAATTCCCAAGAAAACATAAAACACATGAAGTGATTTGCAAAGTCCTCCTTAAAAGAGAGCTTAGTCTAAAACCTTTGTTCAAAAATCCAGTCTGCTTGCTGATAGGATTATAAATTGACAGACACTTCCTGAAGGGTTATATTGCAGTGCATACCTAAAACAACTCTGAAGATGTTACATTTATCGGATGCCAACTATTATTTACTGAATGCTGCAATATCCACCTCCACTTGAAATGAAAGACAGAGAATGAATTTTTTCAGTCAGTGAGTTTCTGATTTTACTTTTTTCCAATTTTTTCAGTTTTTTGGACTATGCATGTGGAAAGTACTTTAAAGAGAGATTTGAGAGTTGTTTTCTATGATGATGAACAAACTTTAATGTGCCACCATGATCCTATCTCCTGGATTTCACACCCTTGTCAGTTCCTTCCCTTTGAGTGTAGTTAGGACTTTAACCAATAGAATATGACAAAATTGTGAGCATATCACACCTCTGGTTCTGTGGGGATATGTAAGACTCCATTATGGTAGCAGGCTTGCTCTAAAATCTTGTTCTCACTGATGATTGTGAGGAATCAAACTTCCCTGAGACATTCATTTGCAAAGAAATAAGTCATAACACACTGATGGAGCTTGGTAGCACACCTTTCCCAGTTGGACCTTCCAGGTAAGAACTCAGCCCTGGGTAATGATTTCATTGTAGCCTAGAAGGACATATCTAAGCTTTGAGGACTCCTGACCCATGGGAACGATGAGACAGTAAATGAGCATTGCTTTAACTCAGTGGGTGATGTTCATTTATTATGTAGCAATAATAACAACTGGAACATTTACCTGAGCTAACTTATTTTTCTGACCCAGAATTCTTTCTTTCTCTAAGTATGAAAAATGTAAGTATTTGGTGGCTTTTGTGAGTCGTATCTTTTATGACCACATACACAAGGATATTGCTTTCATTGTGGTAGAGTCCACCTATGCCACAGCACCAAAGAAGAGCAATGCATGAGAGGCAGCACTTCTTGTTCTGCCATTGATTAAGATAGCTTGTCATTTTTAGCAGGAAGTGATTTTCGAAGTCCTCCTTAAAAGAGAGTTTGGTCTAAAACCTTTGTTCAAAAATCCAGTCTGCTTGCTGATAGGATTATAAATTGATGGACACTTCCTGGAGGATTATATTGCAGTATATACCTAAATTTTAATTGATGCATGCAGTTTGATCTAGAAATCCTCTTTCTAGAATATTTCCTCAAGATACACATCTGTTCAATGAGATTCAGCAAAGATGTACTCTACAGTGTGGTTCATAAGAACAAAAAATCAGATACTGAAAGCAACTTAAGCGGATTAAGTAGAAAGTAGGTTAGGGGCCAGGGGTTTAGCTCAGTGGTTCAGGCACCTGTCTTGCAAGCACAAGGGCCCGGGTTCGATCCCTGGTAACCACATACAATACTGGGCATGGAGACTCACCCCCAGCAGCAATCAGTACCACATACCACAGTGCCGGGCGGGGTGGTTCACATCTGTAAACCCAGCACTCGGGAGGCAGAGGCAAGAGGATCACTGGGATGTGAGTTTGAGGCTGAGCTCAGGGCCAGCCTGAACCACAAATTGGGACCTTGCCTCAAAAAAAGAAGAAAGTAGGTTAAATAACTTACGGGCCATCCATACGACAGTAAGTTGTGGAACTATTTAGTCATAGTATAAACAAAAATTTAAAAGAATATACAAGACTATGTGTAATATTTCTCCATTTATATATGCATGCAGGTAAAATAGAAATATACATCAAAAATAAAGCTGGATATGCCCTAAACTGTTGACAGCATTCTGGTAGCAAAATTATGGATGACTTTTGCTTTCTTAGTTTTTCCAAATATGTCTCCTAATGTATTAAATGTAATTCATACAGTTTTACCAATTCATAAAAAGTTCAGATTTTAAAGGAGGCTCCCTATTTCTGAATCCCGATGTCTGAGGGAGCTGGCTCTTGCTAATAGTCCAGGGACCTCGGCAGCTTTGCTGCTTCACACTGACAACGGGACCTTGGCAGTCCAAATCTGCACCCTCCTGCTTCCATGCCTCTGAGAGTTTGCCACGTGTGTGGGCCTCTAGTGGTCACCTCTTCTTTGCCCAAGCTCACTCACATGGCTCATACTTCAACAACCACACTGACTTAAAAAGATATATTTCTGCCATAGCAAGTGTTCATATCAGCCTCAAATACTATATAATAGAGCAAACCATAGTCGCCTAACCCTAAATCTGTGCTGCATGTGGATGACAGAGACAGCTTTGTAAGAAGATTAAATGCTCACAGAGGAGAAGCCTACAATGGAGAAAATAAAACTATGCTGTTTAATATGCCTTTGTCTTCTTCTAGATTCTTTCCACAAGTACCTTAACAGTGAAAGGTGTAGTATGGAAGAGAATGGTGAAGATGATCCAGAAAAGGAAGTGTGGAGGGAAGGGGTCTGGAGTTTTCAGTGATCCAGGGCACATCCTGAGCCATCCCTGGGCCACAAGTGGGGATGTGCTCAATCCTCACTGACAAAGAAGGCAAGAGGAAGAGTTCAGAGCCCAGAGACGACACAGACAGGGATTAGAGTGAAAAGGAAGAGAAGAAGGACAGCAAATGGAGACATTATAAATTCATACCCACTAGGGAGTCACCAGATAGGGATGCTTTAAAGGCTGGAAAGGGAGTAGGAACCCCTAAACAAGTTCTCTTGTGCTCTCTTTTATCTCAGCCTTTGATTACAAGTGGGCCCATTTGACGGAAGGTCAAACGTACAACCTATTGTTCAGGTAGATCTGAATTCTGGAGGAACTGGGGTGAGAGGGGGAGATGAGATGTGGATAGGAGAAATGAATAGGGGTTCATTTCTAGACCTTACTTTTTTGGGTAAGCAAGAAAAGGAAGGATCAGGGAAGCGGTAATAATTGCATTATTTAGTAGCGAGACCACTCTTTCTTTATTTTTTGGGAAGACAAGCACATAAGCACCTCTTTCAGCCACTTTGGAAGACCTAAGAAAATGGAAATTGTTGAGCAGTCAAGTGTCATGAAGAGGAAGGCCATAGGCAGAACAAATTTAAGGTCAGGGTGCAGGGAGACTGTACCACAGTCTGGGCATTGGAGGGGGTGCTTTCCCCCCAAGGTTTTCTCTTGGTTTTATTGGCAGAGCGATTCCTTGCTATTCCATTGCTTTGAAGTTCATAGGTTCAGCTACTGTTTGCTTCTGCCTCTGTGGGTCATTCCATGGCTGCTCCCACTACTTTGTCATGAATTCAAATGCCTGAGACAGAGGATCTGATTGGTCCAGTAAATCATTCTTGCCACCAATGGGCAAAGCTTTTACATTGGACAAATTGATGGACCACTAGTTATTCTACATCAGTGATGACAAAACTTTCAGATATTTCAGTGATAGCAAACAACCCTGTGTGGCCCAACACCGTTTGGTCCTTTAGTCGATATGTGTTCCCTTGTCCAATTACAAGATCATGTGGCAGAGACCATGACCATTCTCACTCTCAGAGAAGGGCACTGGCCTGCTTGCTCTAGCAAGGAGCTACGAGCATAGGAGAAATAGTTGTCAGAAACTGTGAAGGAGCTGACACTTCACCCTGCTTGCAAGTTAACACATCAGTCTGCCACAGTTTCGGCATAAGGAAGAAGACATGTTTCTCGAGTCAGAGATGAAATACAGCCTATAATTTACAGCAATAGCAGCTGTCAGAGCATCAGCATTTGTTAGCTTTCTGACTCCCAGTTCCTGCAGGGGAATAAGAAGAAGGTCCGGTGACTCCTTTTCCCACAAGGAGATTTGTTGCAAAATGAAAGCTGAACTTGGGAAATCTGAGTTTTTATATGGTAGAAAATCCTTTTACCTTTTGCTCTGAAGGAGGGAGACTAACTCTCTCGCCCCAAACAGTTTACTGTACAAACATTCTTGAAAAGATACTCTAGAACAAAGGTGGCCCCAAGATTTACAGAAATTAGAGCCATGCAGAACTGGTCCTCAGCACGTTTCCTTGCCAGTGCACATCAAATGATGATGTCTTTGGTCTGGAAATGGTTGCTTAGAGTCCAAAACTCAGAGTAAAGGAAGTAGATGAGGTCAGGTTCTTTTTTGGTTTTTGTTTCTGTTTTAAATTATGAATTAATGAAAGTTAATCTTTGATTTCCTTTGTTTTCTCCACAACTTCTTCAAGTAATTCTGCCTCATTTTCTGCCTAAGTCGGGCCTCACTGTGCTATCTTCCCTTTTTTACCCCCGCAAAGCTCACCTGCTCCAAGTCTTATTCTTTTATGTCTGACTGCATCAAAACTTCTCAACAACCTTATTTTTATTTATTTATCAAACACATATACTGAATCCTAAGCATTTGACTAATATTAGCTCATTTTATGCTAACTCATGTCAGGTAACAGTTATTCTAATAAAATACATGTACTTTTGTGGAAATAGAGTGGCTAGTTGTAGCTGACCAATTCAAATGATTCTAGAAATGTCTGCAGGATTCTTGGGAAAGCAGGAAATTATGCTAGCTGCTCTAGTGGTACTCTAATAGAAGGAATTTCATGACAATAGAAAATTCCCTTTCAGAAAAAGTGACCTCTTAACATTCCCTTCAACCACTCTCTCAGATTCTCCTATGTGGTCAGGGTGCAGGGAGGTTCCAGAACCATCAGGTTCAACTGGTTTCTAACTGCAGTGTTGATTCACTCCAAGTAATGGGTATTTTGATAGCCTCGTTCACCACTGTGTCTCCAGTGTCTAACTGGTGCCCACTAATAGGGCTCAGAAGAGTATCAGTGACTGACTGACTCAAGGGATGGCTGTGTGGGGGCCGATAAACTTCCAGGGCCACTCAAGCAGGAAAGTGTCTCAGGAGTAGAAGACACAAATTATACTTCATTTTAAACCAAAGGATGAATCTATGCCTCCATGTGAAAAGGGAGGAAGCTGAATTAGACACAGTCCAACAGAAGAAAGCAGAATTTTTTTGTTTGTTCTGTTTTTTCATTTGGTTGTGGAAATGAATAGAGGATAGAAAGAGGAAGAAAATGAAGATGAAGGCAAATCAGAAGTTCCCTGGCCAAGCAGAATAAACCGAACACAGAATCAAGGAAAAGGTGCAAAGCTATCAGGCAGCCAGAAATGTCAGAGGCTTCAGTTCTAGGAGGAGACTGGAGAAGGAAGTTGATAAAAGGTGGGAGAAAAATATACATAACAAGAATGGCTGCCATATGTGGATCTTATTCTGTTCTTGACAGGATTCTCATAGCTTTGTGTGATTATGTTTCATTTTTAAATACACCACACTTTACAAACGATAAAATCAAATAACAGAGATTAACTTATCACACAGCTTGGAAGAAGCAAAGCTGAGGTTTGAACCTAGATAATTTGTTCAGAGTCCACACCATTCCCTGTGTCATTAATCATCTCATCTGTAGAAAAGGCAGCCTCAGGGCAACACCCAAGACATATAAATTAACAATCTCAGTTGGTTAAGTGTTTTTTTATGCAAATGAACACTTACTCCTACTCCTTGTAACCAGATTGCCTCCCCTCTCGAGCTCTTCCTTGTAGAAATGCTGGAGGCACCATCCTGCTTAGCCTGCCTGTGGACCTCTGGGACCAGTGGAGATCCTTAGGAATAGTAAACAATCGAGTCATTTAAAAACTACATTCTTCAGGAGCTTTCAGTTTCAAAACGCCTAAAGAGATATTACTATCAATGCACGATGTATAACTATTTTTTAAAATAGCTACAAAAGACAGTTGGAGAACAGTCAATAAATTGCTATGACTATACTAGATAGTAGATGATACAGTGATACTAATTTTCCCAGGTCTGATGTAACAGTCATGTGGTCACATAGGAAACATTTTCTATTTTTAGGAGACACATACTGAAGTATTTAGAGCTAAAGTGACATGAGTTCTGCACAGAACATTCAAATGGTTCAAAAAGAAAAATGGATAAAAAGATTGATTGATTCATAAACTAAACCTGGGAAAATGTTAACAATTGTTAAGTCTGGTGAAGGCTTGACAGATGTGCATTGAAACAGTCTTTCAGGTTTTCCTGTATGTAGTTTTCATCATGATAAGACTAAGGAGACAGTGATTGCTTACAGACTGGCCAAAGAGAACTGGGAACTTGTCCAACGCAAAGGCCTTTGGGGATGAGTTCAAAAGCCTCATCTTGACCACATGGGTTTGAATGCAAATACTTTCTCAGTAAAACAGAAATATAAAACTAAACCAAAGACTGGAGGGGAGATTTGGCAGTCATTTCAATAAAGATAGCACCGGCAGCTGTGGACACAGTAAAATTACCTAGACTCATTGATAGAGTCTAGACTGGGGATGTTGGCACTTGTGTGGTCTCTTTATTTTCTGGAAACAGCTGCAGCCAATCTACCAGGGGTGAGGCCCTCACTCTGTAGCTCATGAGTCATTTGACCTTGAGGACAAGTTACTTCACCTCTCTGACACATAGTTTCCCTTACCAATAATCAATCCATGGAACTGTCGTATACAGAAATAAATAGAGCCATGGATATGAAAGAGTCCACCTAGGGAAGGTCCACTGTGAGCATTCAGCAAATGCTGCTCTCCTTATCCTGAGAAAAAGAAGGATAAGGTAAAAAGAAACACTTGCTTGCCACCAGCTACAGCAGTAAAAAAATCCCAGCCCACCTCTCTAGCAGCTTTGTTTACATTACATGTGGGTTTGTGTTATTTAATTCTATCTTTTAAGTGACATGGTGTGGCCCCAGGATAGTAGGGATGCTAATGACGTTAAACAGTGGAGGAGATGACACTGCAGCAAGGAAAATAAATAGTGAGGTCTCTGCTTTGGTGTTTATCTTCCACGATACCTGATCTTTGCCTGGCTAATTATCTCTCAGCAGCAGACATTTATCCAGAATCTCAGGATAATGCCATTAACATTCTCATTTAAACACACCCTCTCTGGGCTACGAAGAGTCCCTAGGCTGCTTGCTAGATCTTAGGGGCCTCATGTCACTGTGGAATTAAAATGAGAAGGTAAATTATTCAAGTACATTTTTTTCTCCCTGAACAAACTACGATACCACTTCATCACACCTAAAATAAATGTACTGCTGCCAAAATATTATTTGTAGCAATTCAACGCCAACTCCATCCCGGGTTGGATGGCTGGCGAAAGTGGAACACTGACAGTCTCTGGAGAGCTGGTTTTGAACTGTCTGGGGGGTGAGAAATAGAAAGTACAGTGTGATGTGGCCTCATCTCAAAAGAGGAAGGAAGGGCTACACTTTCTGGAAACTGAAATACCCTAAAAGCATTCTGGCATCAAAATCTAGATCCTATATACACTCTGTAGATACGAGCGTAATCTAGGGACTAGTCCAACAAAATAAAGAAGATCTCTGAAACATCCCACCCGAACTTCTTTACAGTAAGAGTGTGCCCCGTTTGCTTCTTTGTTCTTCAGTCTTCATATACAGGTTTGACTTTAACCTATAAATGAGAACCAGAGAAGGTGTGATCTCCCAGGTGTGAGGAGCCTTATAGTTTACAAGAGCTTCCCAATCTGTTATCTCAGTCTCCCAATTCTCCCAGATTCCTGTCAGGTTAGTGATATCACCACCTCCCCTCACACACCCACATGCATTCCACATCACAGAGAAGGACCCTGAGCCCTACTGAAGTGACAGAACATACCCGACATCCTGCATCTAATATGGTAGAGTGAAAGCTTGAATGGGAGTCTTTGGGATCCAGACACAGGACAGCTTCTCCTTGAGAGCAGAGAAAATATTTCTTACCCATTTTCCTTTGCAGGAAGGGCTTCAGGCTTTCTGTCAGTGCTGAAGATCTATCTCTGCAATGATGGGAAGTCAGGGTGTCTGGCAAGAACACATTTCCCTACTCCACTGACCTCGAGATGACCCTTACTCTCCTCTCCGCTATCTGTTAATTCCTTGCGTCTGGGTTCCAGGGAAGTGTGGACAGAATGAATGAAGAAAGTCAGATAATGGATACAGCTCTCACAAAGCTAATGGGCAGTAGGCACTTGCAAAAGGTTTCTTCAGATTTAAAAACAATATTTATTGACTAGCTCTGGCAGCAGATTTGGTCAGGCAAGAGGTCAAAGGGTTGATCTGAATTAGGTCTGAAGGTTGGCTGGAATTCAATTACCCATGACCCTCTGGTGTCTCCTGCCAGCCATGATTAATAGAAGCTGGCTAACGAAGGCTGGATTAGGAACACTACAATCAACCTTTTTGAGAATAAAGATGTGGGAATTATCGAAGGAGCAGTTTCAGAGCAGATGAGGTTTCTTAGGTAGGAAATATCCTTGTGATTTAGCCCAATCATAGCAGGAGGAGACTTAGAAACAAGGGAACACGTTCCACGTAGCTAGGAGAGTCATTGCTCCTATTTTTCTATTTTCTCACAATCACACTGACCTAGTACCCTTGCCTGACACAAATAAATGATCACCTAGGGCCCAGGGTGGTTTGCATCCAAATCTTTAAAAGCCAGGGTCATGAATATTTGGGAGCATGGAAGGAAGAGGAAAAGTCAATTGAAAACCAGAGAACTGTATTAATTAAAATAAGGGAATTCATCCAACTGATGCCACTTACCTTTTTCTCACTACAGATTTTGCTTCTCTGCCTCATTTTCAGAGATGCGTGTAGACTCTGAACCCAAATATAAGATTCTTTACATATAAAACATGTTTTGGAGTTCACCTCCCAAAAGGTATTTTGAAAATATGATAATAATTGCATTTGTGTGTTTTGGTTGCTGTTAGGATCTACTAACTTTTTAGAATACATTCCAAATTTCCCAGTTCATTTACCTTTCTCTGGAAATAATACATCTTCTGTTAATAGGTAAGAGATGCCAAAGGAGACATCACATATATTTCCTTTTTGTTATGCTACTATCTCTGCACCTTGATTTCATCAAACCTTGTTTTTAGAGAGCTGAGTCTTGGGCTCAGTTTGCAAGGGTGGCTTATGGAGACAGGTCCAGGAAATATGGACCCTTCCTGCCTTTGACCAAATTGCTTAATTAACTTAGCTGAAATACAGTCAGGTATTTTGAATCACTGCACTTGTGTGTTTCAATAACTTACCTGTTTCTATCAGTAGCCCACTTCCCCTCTAGTAAAACTAATATGTATGCCATTTGCCATATGGATCTTCAAGCTCACAAAATGAGCTCAAACTTGAAAGAGATCCAGACAATAACAATATTTATTATCTTTAGAGCATTACCTAGTGATTTGGATTCATTTGCTTGGAGTGCTTTTCCATGCAGCTCCCTTGAGAAACATGAAGGGAAGATGATAAAAACACAAGTATTCTTTGGTGAGCAGTTCACATGTTTAGAACTATAACGTGGCAAATCCTTGCGAAAACTTCTAATAGGTACATGTTTTGTGCCAAATAGGCCCAGCACCCAAAGCACATAAAGAAATCATTGAAAGACACTGGACTGACTCCAAAAGGCAGTGGCTAATGTTTTACCTAATCTCTCTCTGGTTGCTCCTGCCTACCACAGGCTCTACCCAAAAGATATGCACTTCAGAGCTTCCTTGAAGCTGCTTCAGGGTCATTTGTACCCTCCAACCTCCTGGCAGAAGGATGGGAACTATTGGAAAGCCAAGAGTACAAGAGGGGAAAAAAGCTAGAGGCTGCTATTGGAGATTATCATGTGTCATCTGCTGAAAGGGTTAATATCCTCAGGACAGAGCTGGAAGCTGACCAATGACAGGCCCAGGGCCAGGGACACTCCCTGGTTGGCCCCAGAGGTGACTGGCTGGGTCAGAACCCCTGGAGCTCTGCAATTTGGGGTGGGAGTGTATGTGAGCTGAGAACAAAAGTATTTTTTTAAGCTCATTTTATTTTCAATTCTTTTTATCTTGGCTTTATCTCGGGCACCACAGACTCCAGAATTTTAGAAGCTAAGGGTGGGGTAGAGTGGGGTTTAGTGATTTCTTTCTTTTTGTTTTTTCTTAAAGGAAAAGAACAGGACACTGTCCTTGAATTTGTCTATTCTGCTCAAACATGATCAGAATCATTAAAAAATTTTGAAGAATAGTGGTTGGTTCTCTCTCTTTGAAACTGGCATTTGCAAAGGTGGCAATGACATATCCAAGAGGCGAAAGGAATTCTTTGCTAGATGATAAGGAATTTGGACCCACGAGATATTCTTGTGTTAATTATTGATGATTTCACCCAGCCTAAAGTAGTCTGGAGTTTCAAGATACTGTGGCTGGGGTAGGCAGCAAACAGGTCATCTATTGGTGATAAAGTAAAGCGACAACAGAGCTTCATCTATTTCAGAACATGCAGGGGCTGTAGATCATATATGGGACAGATCCACAACTCCCAGAATTTCTGCTAAATTCCATACCTTGAGTTTATTTTTTGAACAATACAGATTCACTATATTGTAAGTTAACACAGTACGTGCAGATTCAAATTGCCAAACTAAATATAGAAAAGTAAGGCATTTTACAGAAGGATTTCTTAATAGGGCCTTTTAACTAAAATCTGAACTATCTTTAAACTAAGGATTGGTGTGTACGTTAACCTTTTAGGAACAAATAGTTGGAGTATATATCTTTTTTGTGTGTTTATTTTTCAGCACTGGGAATTGAATCCAAGTCCTTCTGACTGAGCTACATCCCCAGATCTTCTTAAAAAATTTGGGACAAGGTCTTGCTAACTCACTGAATTATCTAGGAAGGTTTCAAGCTTGAATGCTTCCTGCTTCGGCCTCCCAGAGCCACATCATTCTTAATATGAACAGCCCCAGCTTTGGAGTCATATATGCCTGGGTTGACTCTCTGCTCCATCACTCAAAGGGATATCACTAGGGTCAGTGATTTCATGCCTCTGAGCTATAGATTTTCCTACGTGTAAAATGAGAGGGATACATCTGCTCCCCAAGCCTCCTACAAGCAGCGGCATCATGTGACTAAGAAGCTGCCACCCAGTAGGTACTTTATAGCTCTTAGCGCCCCGTGTATTCTCCCTCCTTCATACCACTGAGACCACATACTGCAGCCTGCAGGGAACAAAAGAAAATTCAGCCCTTCTTTGCAGCGTAATGTCAAGTAAGATGCAGCATCAAACAAAGCCTAGACAGCTTATGACTGTTCCTGCCTTTTTCATATTTATTTATTTATTAAATAAATCAGCAAAATTACTTTGTGACAGGGTCCCTCTAAGCACCTCTGAGCACTTATTCATGTGAGCTTTTATAACAACTCTGAAATACAGAATCTTGCTTTGTTCCCATGATGCAACAGAAGAAGCAGAAACTCAGAGTAACTGCTCCCAGGGACGCAGGCCAGCCAGGCCCCGTGTTCAGGCAATCCAGCCCATTCCCTCCTCGGGTCTCATGGGCATACTGTTTACTTGGGAAGGCCTCCCAAGACCAAAGCAAGTGGGGAAAATACCAGGGTCAGGACTGTACAATCTAGAAAATAAGAAAAGGGCCAGAAGTACAGAGGTTGCAAAAGTCTGTGCTGATAAGCTCTCAGAGTCTGAACCTCAGACCAGAGAGACCAGCTGAGGTCAACAGAACAAACCAGCTCGCTGGTTTCCCAGACCTCTGGCGCGAGGCCCATCTCTCCACTCCCACTGCTCAGTAGGGTGCAGCCTCAGCTCTGGTTTCTTCACTTTTCCTCACCCCCTAGCTCCAGGGGTGTGAGTTTGCTGACTGTAGCAGCCTGAGTGGGTGGAAGGTTGCCTGGAGGGAGTGAGGCATTAAAGCAGTGAAGGAAAAAAAACAAAACAAAACAACTTGTTTTAAAATTTCAGAAACTCTTTTTTTTTTTTGACACAGGGTCTCATTTTGTGTAGTTCATGCTGGCTCTGAGCTCAACCTCACATCACAGCAATCCTCCTGCCTCTGCCCCCCAAGTGCTGGGATTACAGGCGTGAGCTACCACGCCTGGCACTGTGGTATGTGGTACTGGTTGCTGTTGGGCGTGAGTCTCCACGCCCAGTATGGTATGTGGTTAACTCGGGATCGAACCCGAGCCCTTGCGCTTGCAAGACAGGCTCCTGAACCACTCACTGAGCTAAATCCCCAGCCCAATTTTTTTTTAAAAAAACTTATAAAAACCATACCTGTTTATGGCAGGCCTGATAGAGTGACTGACTCAACACCATTTCCCCTGGTCTTTTCCAGGAAGTGAGAGTCAGGTGATACAAATCTGTCCAAGTCTACAATCAAGCTCTTGTCCTTGTTTTACTATTAGTTTTTATTTTTGAGATAGGATCTCACTGTGCAGCCCAAGCCAAACTCGAAGTCACAGAGATCCTCCCCTCCTTGTTTTAAACCTTCCAGCCCTTTTTTTCTCTTTTTGAATACATAAATAACTGGGAGAGAAGGACCAGTTTAAGGCCGGAAGGAAAAGTCAAGAAAAATTTTAGATATTGGTACTGAACCATCATAATTTGGACTTTTTATTTGCAGCCAAAAACAAGCTTATGTATACAGTATTTCCTGTAGAAAAGTTAAAACATACAGAAAATAAAAAATAATATAGAAGCAAATGTCACCTTTATTGTCATCAAGAAATGTCTAAAATTGCTATTGCAACAGATATTCCTTCAATTCTTCTTATTTCTATTGTTTTATTAAAATATGGATTAGAAATACTGTTTTGTAATGAAATCCTTTACTTGCCAGTAGGCTGAGGCTATTTCTATATCAGTCATATCCAACTTGTTGTCACTATATGGACTTTTTCAAGGTTTTAAAATTCTGTATTACTAATAGGTATTATTTCCAATTTTAACCATTATAAACAATGAGAGTGAATGTATTTGTAGATGCTCTCTTGATTATTTCCTTATAAGAATGCACATATTTCAGGCTTTGTGTATGCTTAGAAGACGTCCTTCAGGAAGATTTTATCAAATTTTACACTTTCATTTGTGCCGCTGACCTTCATATCATCTCATGCACCAAGAATTGTCCCTTTTGAAAAAATATCTATCAAGTCAATAGGTAATGTACAGATTAATTCAATGATTTAATTATTGAGCTTGACAGTTTTCCATAACATCGTTTGCTATTTCCAGTTTTACTCATAACCTATTAGGAGCCTAACCCCAATTTACTTTCATTATTTCTTTTTTCTTTTTCTGTATTTGAGTATCGAAAACAGAGCTTTCACACTGAACTGTATCCTCAGTCCTCTTTTTTATTTTGAGACTGAATCTCACTAAGTTGTTGAACTGGCTGTGGCACATTCAAACTAATAATCCTCCTGCCTCGGTCTCTCAAAGTGCTGGGATTATAAATGCGCACTACCACACCCAGTGTGCTATTTCTTTTAACCCTCACAAACTGTAATCTTTTGTTTTATGAGCGAGTAAAGTACAGCTCCAGCAGGCTAAGTAAATCGTTTGAGATCAAATTGGACCTTATGACTAGGTCTGCCCGACCTCAAAGAAGATAACATAATAAACACAGTATTTTTCTTTAGACGTGTTATATTAGTTCTCCACGACTTTGTAGAATCAGTCAGGAACTTGTAGCAGAGAGCACTCTCCAAAGGGTAACTGAGGAGAATTCGTGGAAGATGCTATGACAGAAGTGTGGGAAAGGCGAAGAAACAGTCAGTGCCAGTAAGGTCCCAGGAGATTATTTTTGGCAAGAAACCATATCTTCCTGAGCCTGGAGGAATACTTCTTTTGGAGCCTGGTAAGGTCTGTAGCAGAGAAGTATGGCTGCTACATGACCATACATAGGGTCAAACTCACTATCAAACCACAGAGCAGTTTAAAACACTAATAGACTCAACTTTTGCTAATAGACCCAACTTTTCCCTCTGGCCAATCCAACCAGAATCCAAAAAGAAGTCTGTCAACTTCCAGGGAACTCAAGAAGGAAAAGAGGAGTAATGAATAGACCTTCAGGGGTTGACTGTCTCTTATCTTTAGAAGATGAGAGCTGTTTAATATTGCAACTAACAATTGATATGTGTCAAAACCCCTGGGCAAGGCAAGGCTGCTATGGATTAAGTGCAACTATGTAATTAAAGGACCCAGTACTGTCTGGTGCATGGTAAATACTCAGTAAAAACGTGTTATCACTGTTTTCATGATTAGGATTAGCAAAGCGTATGGATTATGCCATGGCAGTCTACTTCTTATTCTTTTTCCTTAGCCAGTTCTCAGTCCTCTGCTACAGGATGTAGACCAACAAAACAAAGAAAAAATAAAGGAAAAAAACCCTCTCATTTTCTTCTTGGACACAGAGCTGGGCATATTTGCTAGCCTCCCTTGCTTTGAGTGTGGCCATTTGACGAGTTCTAGCTGGTAGAATATGAGAAGTGATGAGCACAAGTCATAGGCCTGGCCCCTAAAAACTTTTCTTATCCAAAAACCGAAACAAAACACCTAAACATAAAACAAAATGTGCAAAGTAAGGCATGGTGGCATACATATAACCCAGTGTTTAGGAGGCTAAGGCAGGAGGATTGTGGGTTTGAGATCAGTCTAGATTACAAAGCGGGGCCTGTCCCCCCTCCCCCGCCTATGCTGAATACTGTTCCTTGGCCAGCTCAATGTCAAGCAATGGTGTGTGTTCAGAATCCCTGTTTTGAGAAAAAACAAAGCTCTTGCATTCTGTGTTTGAACAGAGTCCCTGTCCCCTCCCACCTGCAGTAGAGTTGCCTTGGCAATTGATGGAGTTGTCACATAAAAGATGATAGCGATCACTGCCTCTATATGAGAGTTTTGGAATAACAGAGAGTAACTTATACCCACAACATGAAGAATAAAAATACCAATTTAGTACACAAACAAAGATCCAGACCAAGACTGATGGAAACAAATGAACGACATAATGAGGTTTCTCCAGAACCCTGTCCTACTATGGCCGTCTACTTTTCCCTGTTGAGAGACACTACTGGGTTACATTAATTATATTCTCCTGAGAGTCTCTACTTAAACTTTCTTCAAATGAGTAGAAAGTGAGAGAATGAGGAGCGCAGCATGGCCTTTCATCAGTTCAGTAAGATCTGGTGCCTACTGTGCCAGTGCTGAAGGCCGGAACGGCGCAGTCACGCTCCCTGGCCCCACCCAGTCCCCCCTTTAGAACGGTGAACCACGGGCATGCCATCGAACTTCTCTACGTTCATGTGCACAAAGAGCCGAACATTGTGTCGGGCGCACAGCCAGCACTCAAACAAGACTCTCCATCTCCCTGCGTTTCCTGCTCCCTCAAATGGAGGTTGGTGAACAGTGCTTTGGAGAAAGTGGGGAGACAGGAAGGACAAGGTCGTGCACTGGGCCGGTCACGTGTCTCATTCCCTCCTCTTCTGAGGTTGACACAGACTCCTTACCCCTCAGTCCTCGGTCCTCAGTAATAATCTCCTAGGCCCCTCCTGGCGCCCTAGGCACTGTTATCCTCAGAGGCATTAGGGGCTTAGTGTAGGGGGGAAGGTAGCAGTTTAGCAGTTTCCTGGGACTACCACTTAAGCAGGACTTCTGCAGAGCTCCTGATGCAGAACTCCTGAGTTTCCTTATCACCAGTTCACAGGATGTTCCGGGCATCTTGTTAAGTTTTGTATTACTGAATCTTGCAAACGAGTTTGGTAAACAAACAGTGGGATAGGAATCAGGAAGAACTGCAAGGCCTGCCCTAGGACATGCTCCAGCCCACTTCTTCTGTTTTTACCCCTATGTATTGCTACTTTGTATTGGCTCCATAATAAAAGAGCTGTTGGAAGACAGCTTGGCGGTTCAGTGCTCCCAGGCTGTTCTCCCTGCTGAAGCTCATCTCTGAGTGCCTCTGCGACCTCGGACGTACACCAGACTTACATCGACAACTTAGTTTCTGGACATCTTAGCAACTGAACTCCAGAGATTTCTAGGTCTTTCATATAAAGTGGTGGGGTATTTGCACATAACTACACCATGCATATACTTCAAATTATCGCTATAGGTATTACTTAACAATGTCTAATGCTATGTAAATAGTTGTTATATGAAGTTTTTAAGGAAATAAGAAAATATCAGTTTAATACAAGATACATTTGTTTTTGGAAAAATTTCAATCTTTGGTTGTTTGATCTGTGGAGGCAGAGTGCCAACTGGAGGCCACTCAATACAGAAACTGGATTCTGGGTCCAGGCTGCCTGGCATGAAACTGGCATCCTCACAACAGAACATCTAGGACAGCGATGGTGAGCATTTCTGAGTTTTCAGTGATATTGTGGCATGTGTACCATAGGTTTACCATCATTGTTCTAGGATAATACCTGGCCTAAATGACTACTGGAAATGTTGACTGTTATTGTCAGCATGGAGAGACATCCTAATGTCATCTCTCCTAGGCAGATGCCAACACCACTCCCACTCAGAGAACTCATTTTGCCTAAGCCTCTGCTCCATCTGTACCCTGTTTGGCTGAATGCTACTAATTCAGAAAAAAAAAATTAATGACTCATGACTGTCACAAATAGACTGGAAGAAGTGTGAGTCTTAGAATTACTAGGACATTGTCTTCTGCTGTAGTCTCACCAAGGGGACGGATGGATGGATGGATGGATGGATGGATGGATGGATAGGTTGGTAGACGGTCTGATTATATCAGGTTTCAATAGTACTTCAAGGCAATGTTGCCCATAACAATTTTCCCCTCGGTTAAGTGGAGAATTTCCATTTATCCCATAATTACAGGGAAAAATAGTATTGACCACAAGACATTAAAATATATAATTTAAGACGCTCTATAAAATGCACACAATTGGATATATATTCAGTGGGAATATATATTCAGTGGGAAATTTCATCAACTTGTGTTCCAGGAGATTTATCCCCATACATTATAATTCTGATATAACATGGATAGTATTTCGAGAGTGTACTATAACTGCATAGTTGCTAGAATTAACATGAATTTTTATGACTTGGAATTTTTGTGTCATGTCAAAGCATGGGCTAGGAAGAGCTTTCTAGAAAAAAACAGATAAACTAGAAAAAGAGTCAGAGATTTTGGGGACCTACCTACTATGTTTTAGGTTCTTAATGAGTATTTCTGCATTTAATCTTTACTAAATTTATGTTTGCAGATTGCCTTCAGGGAATCATCTGCTCCTGTGATAAAAGCATGTCTTGGGAACCATAATGACCTGGATATTGCCTTGGACTTTGCTACTTACCAGTTGCATGATTTTAGAGAAGTTGCATAGCCTCTCTGAGTTAGAGACAAATGAACTAACATAGCCCCCAAAAACCTGGTACATAAAATAAGAAAATTTCCTTCTTATTTCGGTCAGCAGTTCTCACCTCTGGTTGGACATTGGAAACACATAGGAAGCTTGGAAAACACACTCTTGACTGAATATTTCCTCCAGAGATTTAGGTTTAATGATCCAGGGTGCAGCTTGGCCATGGGCTGGGTTTTTTAAAAAGCTCCCTTGGTGAATCTAAAGTACAGCCAAGGTTGAAAACCTCTTGTCGTAATTGAATCACCCAGCATCACGTAGGGAGCTGGAGAGTGATGCAATAGTTAACAGAGTAATCAGAATGGGGGGGTGGTTTCTGGGAATGCTGCCACTCCCTATGCTACTAAGAGAAAGAACACTGAGAACCGTGAGCTCCACTGTCCGCTGAAGGTCCTCTAGGATCCAGAGAACAGATTAATTCAGATAAGGACAAGGCCAGACTGATGATTTTCTCTTGATAAAGGATTACATTATAGAGGAACCGATGCTGTAGCATGAAGTCAATGAGTTAAGGAGCTTGTGAATGTCAGGCATCCAGTTAAATGCAGGATCCAGGAACTGAGATGGTGGTGAGTCCTGTCTAGTGAGGTAGAGCTGGGCTTTAGCTGTGTGATGCTGAAGGTTGCTCCTAATTCACTAAACTTCAGTTTTCCCAGGCACTGGGAGCTTCCCCCTTTTAAGAAGGCTTCTGAAAGCTTGATCTCAGGAAAAGAAAATGCCATGCATATCTACACCTATAACTCTTTATAAGGTTGGCTCCTTAACCATGGTTTATCTTCTATTGTTTCCTTACTTATGGTCGACTGTAGTTTAAAAACACTAAAGGACAAATCCCAGAATTCCAGAGTTGTAGATTTTGTGTAATGTGGCAAAAGATTGCATTTTCTTGGTCCATCTGGAATATGAATCTTCCCTCTATCCAGTGTATCCATGCTGTATACACTACCTTCCTATTAATCTTTTAGTAACCATTTAAGTTTTCAAATAGGCTAGCACAACCCTTGTATTAAAGTAATACAGAGAGAAACACTGACAATGTAATTTTGGAGGGAAGTACTGAGGATTGAACCCAAGGCTTTCCAGAGCTACATACCCAGCCTTTTAAAAAGTTTTCTTTTTTAAAAAATTTTCAGATAGAATCTCATAAATTGCTAAGTTCTCCAGGTTGGGATCAAAACGGCAGTCCTCTTGCCTTGATATCCTTGGATCAAAGGATTCTGGGATTATAGGCATGCACCACCACACCTGGCTTCCTATAACTTTTATTATAGTATATTATTATAACTATCCTATTTTAAGCTGTTATCATTAATCTCTTAAAGTATCTCTTGTTTAATATCTGAACTTTAGCATGGGTGTATACATATGTGTGTATATGGGGTGGGGTGTACAGGTGAAAACAGTGTATCTTTAACATTTGGTACTATCCAGAGTTTCAAATACCCCTTGAGGTTAAGAAAAAATGCCTGTACATACAATTTTAGGAAGCTTATGGACATTTACATTTTTTTCTTTTATTAAGAGCTATATTCCTTCTAACATCACAAAATTATTTTACTCTAATTCAAATACAGTATGATTTAAAGATCACACTGTAGTGGTGAGCTTTGTGGAGGGTTATTAACAGGAGGCAGATATCTGAAAGGCCCAGGCGGTGAGCAGGAAATAATGCTCCTGAATCTCCTGAGAAGCAAATCCTTTCAAGGACCTGCGGTTGACAGCCCACTGAACTATCATTTAAGACAGTCTCCTTAGGAAAAGCAACCAGGCCAAATGATCGCAATCCTAATTCAATGTTCTTTTATGGAATAATTGCCATTAAAGTGATTTTCAAAGTCTCCTGCAGAAAATCCATAGCTCACTATGTCCCCAGCCCAGACCTGCCAACCAGGGAGAGAACCTGTATGCTGAAATCCACTTCTCCTGCGGCCCCCTGGACCACCTGGTCCCAGGTGAGTCGCTTCACCTCTCAGTGCCCTCGCCTGTAAAATGCAGATAACAGCGCTAACCTCACAGGGCTGGTATGAGGAATAGCTAATAAAATGTGATAGTGACACGCCCAATTTAAATGCAAACGGCTGTAAAACAACAAAAAGCATATTTAAACATTTCCATTGCTGGGAGGCGTGTGTGTGGGACAATGGGACTTTGAGAGAACAGCATTTCTTTTCCCTTGCAATGTACACTTTGGTTAATCAATGAGTGTTTACTATTCTATGTATCGACACTCTGCTAGGCTCTGGGAAATATAGAGCGGCCTTGGTTCTCATGGTGTTTGCAGTCAGCTATTCAAGGAAAGATGTGTGAAACCCATAGTTTCCTCTCTCTTTCTCTGTCTGTGATAATTGCCAAGCTAAGGTGCTAAACTGCAAAAGACAGTGCTAGGAGCTATGGGAATTGAAAGGATTTATGAGACACTTCACCACCCTTGAGAGTCTAAAATCTCCTCTTACAGAGAAGACATACAGGAAAGGGTAAGTAGTCCAAGGCTGTAAAAGATCCATTGTCAAGTGAAGATTCAATTTCTCCTTTACTCACACTTTCCCACTGGAGGATATCTCTTTTTCTATGCTCTCTTAGCCCTCAGTGGATCTCTCCCAGGAGCATCCACATTGTCCTAACTGGCAGACTTGCATTTCTCCCCTTCCTTTTCTGTCTATAATAGACTGCACAGTTGATGGTTTCTATAAAATTATACTACCTAGTGACATTATAGCTGTTTTAGTATATGGAAGTATAATCTATGATGTTCTCATAACCATTAAACCAACTAACAGCCCATTTCTTAGAGGTTAGACTATTGTTAAGTGACACATGAATACACACGCATATTTACATTTTTTCATCCATCCTTAGGTTATTTCTAAGCCATGGCTATTATAAACAGTGGTACAAGGAACGTAGCAGTGCAGATATATCTGAAATGCCTTTGAATAAATATGCAGAAATGAAGTTGTCGATTGCATAGTATTTCTGTCTTTGAGTTTTCAAGGGACCTTCTTACTATTTTCCATGGTAGGTGCACTGATTTACATCCCTGCTGACATGGGTTCTCTGTACTCCACGTCCACCCACAGTAATCTGATGGACGACAGCAAACATCTCATTGTGATGTGTACCCTCTTTGTCAATCATTTTTGAAAGCATCAATAGTACGTTTCTTTTTATTGCTGAATAGTATTCCCTTGCGTGAATGTTGCAATTTGTTTACCTACTCAGATATTTTTGGGTGTTTGGTTTATTTCCAGATTGTGGATATTATTATACAGTTATGTAAACACTCTCATTCAAGTCTTTTCATGGACATAGATCTCATTCCTCTTGGGTAAACACAAGAAGAATTCGTGGATCAGAATAAAGTATGCTTAGTTTTATAAGAAACTTACAGAACTTCTGCCAAAGTGGTTGAGTATTTCGTACATGTATGAAGATTCCAATTGTTCCACATCTTCATCAACACTTGACATTATGTTTTAAGCCTATAACTATTTTAATTAGTGTGAAATGATTTCTTATTGAGGTTTTAATTTGTATGTTAATGAAGACTAATTGCATTGGGCATGCTCATAGATTTCTGACAATTTGTGCGGTATATATATTTCTATGAAGTATCTGTTCAAGTATTTTACCCAGCTTTTAATGTATTGTATTGTTTTGTTTTTTAACTAAATTGTTAGAATTTTTTTTTTTACATATTTTGGGTACAAATCTTTTGTTAAATGTACTGAGGATAGTTCCATCCAGTCAGTGTCTTGTGTTTTAGTTTTCTTATTGGTATTTTAATTAACAGAATATTTTAATTTTGATGAGATCCAATATGGCAGTATATATGTGGTGAAGTTAACATACAGTTAGCCATCACAGTGCCCTTACTGCCACAAGAAAACTTTGGTTATTTCAAAATATTCTTTATATTTTATCTTGAGTTACTTTTGGTGGATGGTATGATAAATGGTCAACTAGAAACATTTTTAAAAATCTTTTCATTGAATTATATTAACATTTTTCAAAACCAATTAAGATATGTTTGGGGATTATTTCTAGACTATATTGTATTCCACTAATTCTCTTATCAATTCTTTCATCCATGCAATACTGTCATAATTCCTATAAATTAAAAGTAGGTCTTTGCATCTGTTATCTATCACTGTGTAACAAAGTACCCCAAGTTGAGCCATGCAATACAACACAAACATTTATCATTTCATACTATTGTTGAGGGCTGGCAGCCCAAGAAGAGCCAAGCTGAGTTGTTACATCCTTGAGCCTGAGCGGTTACGGCTCTCTCAGGGTTTGTAAGCAAGTTATTGGCTGAGGCTGCAGCTCTACAAAGCCTGGGCTGGAGTTTGTCAGAGGCCTCTGCTGCTTGCTGACTGCTGGTCAGGGGTTGTGGTTCCTTATCATTGGCTTTCTTGATAGTGCTACTCCTTATCAAGATAGAGGATCTGGCTTTCCTCAAAGCAAGTGTTTAAAAAGATATGGGAGAAAGTGCACAAAGGATGGAGGCCATAATGTTATAAACTTAATCTAGGAAGCTACACATCATCACCTCTGCCATTTTCTCTGGCCACATAGATCAGTCCTGGCATACGTCCAGAGGAGCCACACATGGATGTGAATTTTAAGAAGTGGAGATTTTGGGGTCCACAAACATCAAATAGTATGGTAGAGGTCACCAGACTCAGCTTTTCTTTTTCAGTATCGCTTTGGCTACCTACGTCATTCCATTTTGATATGAATTTTAGAATCCTGCTAGAACTTTCATTGGTGCAACTTTGAGACTATCATCAATTTAGGACAATTGATAGCATATGCATTTTATCAACAAGAGGAGATGGTATTTCTCTCTAGTTAGATCTGACATTTCTTTCAGAAATGTTCTTTTTTTTAGTGCAAAGGTACTGCTCATCTTTCATTAATTTTTCTCTAAGTAATTTATGTTTTCTGAACTTATTTTAAAAATATTTTCCAACATTAGTTTTTGATATAGAGAAACAAAATGGATTTTAAAATGACTGGATTTAAGCTGGGCATGGAGCCCCTCACCTGCCATCCCAGTGCTAGGAAATGATGAACGTAATCATTTTGTATTGAAAACATGTACCAAAAAGAAATACAGCAGCTGTAGATCCCTGGCATATAAGAAGGATGGTGCCAGAAACCCAGGAGAGTGCCTAAGCACTGTAAAGTGAGTTTTGTGTTCTGGGCTGAGCACTATGTTTTGCTCACATTCCTCGCATATACTTTATATGTATCTTCCCTCCACAGCCATTCAGATAACAGTAAAATTGGTGTCCTTGCTATGTGCTATGCAATATCCTGAATTTTCAAGGTGAATTATGAACTCTACTGTTGTGACATAATTAGTAGTACTTTAAGATGATAAAGTTTCATGTATACACACACACACACACATATATATATACATCAGCACATTCCCACAAAATAAAAATTTTACCCATTTTCACAAATATGGAATCTGAGGTTATTAGAGGCAAAGAAAGTGCTGTCCAGAGCCGAACCAGAGCTCTGATATCATTCCCGGGATCTTTCTCTTAACCATCACATCCAACTGAGGCTCAAACTCTGTTGCCTTGGATTTTTTTCTTCTTCTTTTTTTTGAGACGGGGTTTCACTTTGTGGTTCAGGCTGGCCCTGAGCTCAGCCTCTAGCTCACATCACAGCAATCCTCCTGCCTCTGCCTCCCGAGTGCTGGGATTACAGGCGTGAGCCACCACGCCCGGCGCTGTGGTGTGTGGTACTCATTGCTGCTGGGTGTGAGTCTCCAGGCCCATTGTTGTATGTGGTTACCGGGGATCGAACCCGGGTCCTTGCACTTGCAAGATAGGCACTGGAACCACTGAGCTAAGTCCCTGGCCCCTGTTGCCTTGGATTTAAATTGCCTAAAATGAGAGACTCTCCAAGAGTCAGAAAAGACTTGGAAAATTATAGTGAAACTTCTGGAAAGTTTAGGGCCTATGTAACATATACAAGCTAGTGTGAGACACATGCTTTGTTGTTATTTTGTTTTGTTTTCAAAACAGGATCTTGCTATGGAGTTCAGGCTAGCTGTGAATCCACTAGGTAGCCCAGGTCCACCTCAGATTAACAATAATCTTCCTATTTTAGCCTCCTAAATGCCGGGATTACAGGCATATGCCCCTCTACCCAACAAAACACAAACTTTATAAGACTGTTTCTCATCTGATAACTGTAACACGCTATGGAGGTATGAGTCAGTGTATGGGAAAGAACTCTGAAATTCTTACGATCCAAACTAAACTACTTTCATTTAACTTCACTTCCTTTACTTTTGGGGAGTGCCTTCATGGTCTCCTCTAATCATGGTTCTTGGCAATGATTCCTTGATTTATTTTGATTTTGATTTACTATTAAAGCAAAGTACAACATAAGAATTTACTATTTTAATCATTTTGAAATATACAGTTTGGTAGCATAAGAATGTTCATATTGTGGTGTAATCATCAGCAGCATTCGTTTCTAGAATTTTTTCTTCTTGTCCAGCTGAAACTAGGAACCATTAAGCACCAACTTCCCATTCTCCTGGCAACAGCCATTCCACTTCATGTCTCTATGAATCTGAAAACCTGATATAAGTGGAACAAAAAGTTTTTGTCTTCTTTTGACAAGCTCATTTCGTTTAACATGTCTTTGAGGTTCATAGTATATGTTAAGAATTGTCTTCTTTGGGCCGGGGATTTAGCTCAGTGGTTCCAGTTCCTGTCTTGCAAGTGCGAGGGCCCGGGTTCGATCCCCGGTAACTACATACAATACTGGGTGTGGAGACTCATGTCCAGCAGCAACCAGTACCACATGCTACAGTGCCGGGCGTGGTGGCTCACGCCTTTAATCCCAGCTCTCGGGAGGCAGAGGCAGGAGGATTGCTGTGATGTGAGTTTGAGGCTGAGCTCAAGGCCAGCCTGAACTGCAAACTGAGACCCTGTCTCAAAAACAAAAACAAAAAAAGGCTGAAAAATATTCTATTCTAAGTTTGTGTTGTATTTTACTTCTCCATTCATCCCCTGTTAAACACATGAACTGCTCCCACATTTTGGCTGTTGTGAACAATGCTGCTATCGGGGTACAAATATGTGAATATGTGTTACAGTCTTTGCTTTCCATTTATTTGTGGATCTATATAGTTTATATTTTAAGTAGAATTGCTAGGAGAGATGACAATTCTACATTTAACTTTGGAGGAACTATCATGGTCTTTTCCAGAGAGGTGGCACTATTCACCCTCCATTCCCTCTGGTAGTACTCACAGGGTCCCATTTCTTTGGACTTTGATAACTGTTGTTATTTATTGTTACTTTTAAACAATAGCTATCCTAACGGGCCTCTCATATTGATTTTTAAATGCTCACTGTTATGAGTTGAATTGTGTTGCTCCAAAAAAGATGTTGGAGATAAATCCTAACCTACATGAAAGTGAGGCTGTGATAGATGTAATTAGTTAAGATCGGGGGATACTGGAGTAGAGGCAGCCCCTAAGCCAATAGGGTGAGTGTCATCACAAGAAGAGGGCATCTGAAAACAGACACTTAGGGAGACTGCCATATGACAATAAAGGCTGAGATAAGAGTTACGTAGCCACAAGCCAGGGAGTGCCAAATATTGCCAGCAAACAACCAGAGGATAGCAAGAGACAAGAAGTGTTACCCTGTTTATGGGTGGTGTGGCTCTGCCACACCTTAATTTTTCACCTCAGGCTTCTAGATCTATGAAGCAATATATTTCTGTGGTTTCAAGGCACCTGGTTTGTAGGGTTTTGTTACAACAGCCCTAAGAAAAGAATATGTTCACCTCTCCTCTGAAGTCTACCTACCACACATCCCTGCTGCTCCGCCGTGACCTTTACTCTTGGTTCTCAGAAGGTCTCAGTCTTCAGTTGCTTGGTTCTTCCTGCTTGCCTGCTCCCATCTCATGCTCAGCAATCTCACTCCACGAATACACTGTGCTGACCTACTGTGCACCAGCAGAACCCTTGGAGCTGGCGATGGTACCATCCTTAAAGACATTTTGACCCTCAGCATTCATGCAGAGTTTTGGCTCCTTTTCTTATTACATCACCTAAACTGTTGATAAATTTTGAAAGCATCTCACATTTTGCCATAGCTAGACCCTCCTTTCAAGAGTCTGGAAGGTTTTGGCCTAGCTTTAGAGCTTTCTCACAAAACATGCCACTTTGGATTTTACAGCTACACTTCACCAGATAGAGATTCCAACATGCTAGAATTATGGAAATAGGATCTGTTAGAACTACACCTCTCAGATTTTATGTGCTACAATTTTCTGCATCCTTTGATTCATATTTATATAAACAGATATGAATGCTTTAGAAAATTAATATTAATTTTTATTTCTCTCTCAGCTCTCTTGCTAGCTGCTAACATAAGATCAGGTGGTCACTTGCTTCCAGATTAAACCTCTATGACAAAAAAACTTATGTGGCCCATTATCTGTGGTGTGTGGTACTGATTGCTGCTGGGTGTGAGTCTCCAGGTCCAGTGTTGTATGTGGTTACCGGGGATTGAACCCGGGTCCTTGCGCTTGCAAGATAGGCACTGGAACCACTGAGCTAAGTCCCTGGCCCCTGTTGGAGTTTTTGCAAGTGCGAGGGCCCGGGTTCTATCCCCGGTAACTACATACAATACTGGGTATTATCTTCTTTCTTAGGTGAAGTAAAAATAATGACACTGAGCATAGGTCAGAGGGAGTTGGGGGCCAGGTGTGCCAAGGGCATTAAGAGTATACAACCAAGACTCAGATTTCTTAACAGTCCTCTGGACAGTGGCTCCTACTATGTGGCTCCAAATGCTGATTCCCAGCAGCTCCCCAAACCTGCGATAGAATCTCAAAGAGAAGCCCAAGAAGCTGCGTGTTAAATGAACCCTCTACCCAAAAATAAAGGACTCTCTTGCCAGCTACCTTCAGAGAAGCATTCATGCAGTGCTCTTGAGTAGATTAACCCCTACGGTGTGTGCAAGGAAGAAAGCTTTCTGTCATATTCATCAAAGCATAGCAGGGATCCTCATTCTTTTGATGTTCTAAGATTTTATAGTTAGCCTAGTGTAGATCCAATAAGAAAGACATATGACTTATTTTTTTCAGTTGTACTAGTGCATATTTGCATTACATAACACTCGCATTCCTACTGGGGACTTGGTACTGGTACATAGCACATCTCAATTCCTTTTTCACTTTTTATCTCTTCTCTCCTTTCATCTTTTGATATCCTTTCCATTGAACTAAATCTATCTCCCTATTTCCTATTATCTATCTTTTATTTTGTTCTTTAAATTTTGAGTTTCTCTCTTTAATAAATAGTACTGGGGAAATTGGCTATCTACACAAAGAAGATGGAAACTAAACCTATATATCTCACCACATACTAAACTGAAACCAAAATGGATCCAAGATCTGAATGTTAAAACAGAAACAATCTGTAGGAAAATAAGAGAGGACTTTTTAGACTTATCAAGAGGGCGACTGAGCTAGGTGAAGCCGTCCGCGTCTGGGTAAATGGAAACTCACAGTGTCTACAGATCTGCCGAGGGTCACACATCTGGGGCCAGAAAGCAGAGCCCTGACACCCACTCCACTCCCTTTCTCCCGAAGATGCTCTCTAATAAGACACGTTGGCTGTGGAGCACTTGCTACTGGCTACAGGAATGACCGATGGAGCTGAGTTGCCTGTAGGGACTTTGGCTCGTCGTTCACGAGCCTGTCCCCAGCTCCGAAGGACTAACACTTTTACCTGTCAAATGGCACACAGCTTTTATTTCCAGGACTTTAACCCAAGTCCCAAGAGGTAATGAGGCAGGAAAGTACAGATTACTCCCAGGCCGGGGCTCCTGCCCAGCTGTCTTCTGGGCTAGTCTGACCCTATTAAGAGTATCGGATCCTTTGAAGGCAAACTGACTTTTTAAAAACTGACTTCCTGAACTGAGAAATAATTATTTTCACATGTTTAACATGGAAAAAAATGTAGGTAGTGACGACAGTGAACAATTGCAGATTGGAAAACAAATTTTTTTCACTGCCAAGAATTCTTTCAGGATCCTCTAATATTTTCCATGCATTTCTACAGCAAAATAGCTTAAGGCAAGCTAACACAGACGAATAAATAACACTTAAAATGTGCTAAAATACAGCTTGAATCCCACATTTGTTAATATGCAAAAACTCCAAAAATATTATGCTTCTTTCTTAAGTCTCCTGGAATTCACATTATGTTCTTGTAAGTGAAAGTGTGTGTGTGTGTGTGTGTGTGTGTGTGTGTGTGTGTGTGTGTGTGTGTATGTGTAAGGTATTTGACTGGACTCAAAGATCTAGCTCACTGGTTCTGGCGCCTGTCTTGCAAGTGCAAGGACCTGGGGTCGACCCCCGGTAACCACATAACAATACTGGGCGTGAAGACTCACACCCAGCAGCAATCAGTACCACATACCACAGTGCCGGGCGTGGTGGCTCACGCCTGTAATCCCAGCACTCGGAAGGCAGAGGCAGGAGGATTGCTGTGATGTGAGTTTGAGGATGAGCTCAGGGCCAGCCTGAACTACAAAGCGAGACCCTGTCTCAAAAAACCTTAAAAAA
>PVIR01013902.1:0-41193 GCA_004026965.1 Petromus typicus | reverse complement strand
GTCTTTGCCCCTGTCTCTCTGTCTTCCTCCCTTTCCCACCCAGTGCCCTGGAACCTGCAGATGTCTTAGCTCTCCTCCTGTCTCCTCTGCTTCTGCTTCCACACCCACATTGGGGGATCCCTGTGGTCATGCTGGGTGCACCAACATGACCCTGGATAAGTTCCTGATTTTAAGGTTCAACATGCCAGGAATCCAGTGGGGGCAGGTCAGCCACTGCGCTGCATGTGATGGTACATGTGTGTAATCCCAGCATTCAGAAGGCTGAGGCAGGAAGATCACTGTGAGTTTGACGCCAGGCAGAACTATGCAGGAAAGATGCTACCTCAACACACACACACACACACACACACACACACACACACACACACACACACACACTCATTGACCACCTAGCAACAATTATAATAGATTAATAGCTTGCAGGAAACCATATTTGAGAAAGAATGGAATAAAAGGATCAGAGGCTCCTCCCCATCATGTACCTAGACATTTCTCCTGTCACCAACACAGGTCTATGTGATTGAACTAAAGCAGTTTACTTCCTGCCCCCCTGTGCTGGGTGGCCTAATGTGTCTGGTCTCTTCATCAGAAGGAAGCAATGGAGTGCCAATCCCTGGCTGGCAGCGCTTCCTGCAGCCCAAGGAGACCCCATGTATTGCATGGGTATCTCCCCCACACTCGACCTTTCTCGGGAAGTATTGAGAGTCTCAGATACAAGCTGTTGCAGCTCCTAGCTGGACCCGAGGCTCCTGGCTGGAACCAAGTGGTCTTTGGGCCTGGGGTCAGGCAGATGGGGGAAAGAAGGCAGCCAGGAGTGCGGGGTTGTGGCAGCTTCCAGCTGGCGCGTTTGAGCTAATATGGCCCAAGCTGGGCAATCCTAAGCTCCAGGCTGCCAATCCTCAGCTGAGGATAGAGACGTAGGGAGGACCTGGCCCCACACTCAGGCTGGTAGCCAGCTTTCCTAACTGCCGATGTGTGACTCAGTTTCCCCTATGGGACTGTAACTACCTCACCTTGCAGTTTGTGGCGAGGACTGAAGGTGTTTGAGGCCCTGGGCACAGTAAGCCCCGTCCAGGATTAGCTTCTCTATCTTCTTGCTCCTAGGGGTGGGGCCCCCATATCCCAGGAACACCTTCCAGGGGAACAGGAAAGTGAAAACAAGCAGACAGAATAACTTGCTCGTTAAGGAGCTAATACGGTCACATGGCTAACAATCAAACTGCGTCAAAGGGTACGTAGGAGAAAGTTCCCACCCTTATTTCTCCCACAGTGTCTGCCCAGGAGATCTTCCCCCTGCCGGGGTTGCACGGCTGCTGCAGACCTGGAAGCCGCGTCCAGCACCCAGCACCGGATCCGGCAGGAAGCGCTTCCCGCCCCTCTGGCACCGAGGTGGAGGGATGCGCCATTGTTGCTTCACTGGACTTCTTAAATAAAGGGAAGTGTAGACTTTGGGGAACCGGGCTTAATGTGGGCTCTGCCACTTTCCTGTGGACTTTACACACATTTCTCCACATTCCTGGCTCTACATTTCCTCTCTGCAAGGTGCTGGGTAGCCGTATCCATTTGTGAGGTAATATCACCTACTCCAGCCTACAGGCTGTACCCTCAGAGTTCGTGGATGTGTTTGATCTTAACACTTCTCCAAAGTCTAGAGCTTTCACATTAAAATCCAAGATTCTGGGGTTTTAAAATTTTATTTATTTATTTATTTTTTTGAGACAGGGTCTCGCTTTGTAGTTCACGCTGGCCCTGAGCTCAGCCTCCAACTCACATCACAGCAATCCTCCTGCCTCTGCCTCCCGAGTGCTGGGATGACAAGCGTGAGCCACCACGCCCGGCACTGTGGTATGTGGTACTGGTTGCTGCTGGGCGTGAGTCTCCACACCCAGTATTGTATGTGGTTACTGGGGATCAAACCCAGGTCCTTGCGCTTGCAAGACAGGCGCGGGAACCACTGAGCTAAATCTCTGGCCCTCTCTTTTTTTTTTTTTTTAAGAGACAGATTCTCTCCATGTATTCCAAACTGACCTTGAACTCACTTTGATACTTTTGAGTGCTGGGATTACAGAGAGCTCCACCATACCAAGCTAGGTTTCTGTCTTCTCAATGAATAAAGATGAAAGTCTAGGGCGCGGGATTTAGCTCACTGGTTCACGCGCCCATCTTCCAAGTGCAAGGGTCCGGGTTTGATCCCCAGTATAACCACATACAATACTGGGTGTGGAGACTCACGCTCAGCAGCAATCAGTACCACATACCACAGTGCCGGGCGTGGTGGCTCACGCCTGTCATCCCAGCACTCGGGAGGCAGAGGCAGGAGGACTGCTGTGATTTGAGTTTGAGGCTGATCTCAAGGCCAGCCTGAACTACAAAGCGAGACCCTGTCTCAAAAAAAAAGATGAAAGTCTAACACCAGCCAGCTGAGGTCAAAGTACAGCTGCCACTTTGGATGGACAGAGGTGGTCACTTGTCCTCAGGCTCCACAAACCCTGCTTGCTCCCTGGGCGTAGCCGTGCAAACCTGACGGAAGCTTTGTGAACTGGGTCCCCCAGCTCCCAGCATGCCTGGCTTCATCTTCTTGGAGAGCCTGGGGTCGGTAGCCAGAACCTCAGCTCCAGTCCAGGTCTGAGCAAGAAGCCCCAGAGTGGGTCCCCTGCACCGGAAGGAACCGGAAGTGCCAGCACTGGGTCCAGGAAGGGCTGTGGCTCCCAGCCAGGCGGCCTGGGCTTCTTCCTTGAGTGGAGCCGGAAGCTGGATCACTAGCACCTGGAATTCCCATCTCCTGGTCCCCAGGATGTAGATTCCGGTGCACCCTGCCCCCACGCCTTCCTCTTCCTCACCTATGTTTGGCAGCCACATCCTGCCTTCTAGGGGTGGGCCAGACCTGAAGGGGAGACAGGGGCATGAGTAGATTCCCCAGGGACCTTGGAGACATCTCTTCAAGATGGTTGAAATCTTCTCTTGGTTCCAGGGGTGCCTTCGAGCACAGTTTGAAAACCACTGAAGGAGCCCTTTGGTAGACAGGAGCGTAGAGGCCTGGCCTCTGGGGCGGGGAGGGCTCTGCCCGCGGCTGTTAAGGGCCCTGGCGAGTGCTGTAGCCGTGCCACCACACTTGGTCTTGTCAGCCCCTGGGCAGCTCATGGATACCCAGCAGGCCAAGGAGATTCTGGGGGTCCCTCGCAGCTTGGGTGTCACCCCACTTCTCCAAGCCTCACCTTGCCTCATCTGCCAGATGCCTACATGGAATGGTTGGGGTGGGGAGGAAAAGATGTCGCACAAATAAGAACAGTGAACCTGGTTGCTGCCACTTGCTGGGTCTGGACTGAGCTGGATGCCTGGCTTGGGATGCCATTTTTATGGCTCTCCTGAGAGATAATTTACACAACATAAAGAGCACTCATTTAAATATATGATTCAGTGGTCATAACACAGAGCTGTACAGTTGTCACCATAGTCTAACTTTACCTTTGTTTTTTGTACTCCTAGGTTTTGAACTCATGACCGTGGACTTGCAGAGCAGATGGTGGTGCCACTTAGCTAAATCTTCAGCCTTCACAATCTAATTTTAAAACATTTTAGCATCCCCCAAAGAAACCACATATACATACTCTAGTAGTCAATCGCTGGTCTCTTTCTTCTCTCTCTTTTCTATCTGTGGATTTGACTGTTTTTTTTTTTTAATGTTTTGAGACAAGGTCTCACTTTGTAGTTCAAGCTGGTCCTGAACTCAACCTCGAACTCAGCAATCCTCCTGCCTCTGCCTCCTGAGTGCTGAGAGTATAGGTGAGAGTCACCACACCCGGCATTGTTGTATGTGATTCCTGGGGATCGAACTCAGGGACCTTAGGTTTGCAAGGCAGGAGCTACAACCACTGAGTTAAATCCCTGTCCCTGGATTTGCCTGCTTTTTAAATTTAAATTTAAATTTTTTAGTTTTATGAGACGAGATCTCGCTTTGTAGTTCAGGCTGATCCTGAAGTCATTATGTAGCCCAGGCAAGCCTTGAATTCACAGCAGTCCTCCTGCCTCTGCCTCCCAGGTGCTAGGATCACAAGCATAAGTCACACCCAGTTTGAATTTGCCTGTTTTAAACACTGCAGATAAATGGAATCCGTGTTACATGATGGTTTCTTTCCTTAATACCGTATTACTGTGGTGTAGCTTGGTTATTCCCTCATTCCTTTTTGTGGCTGAATATTTCATGGGGTGGCTCTGGTATATTTTTTTGTGTGTCCCTCAGTTGATGGACCCTTGAGTTTTTCCCACCTTGTGGCTATGAAGAATAGTATTGCCCTGCGTGTTTGTGTACAAGTTCGCATGCGCGCACATCTTGTCCTTTCTCTCTTTTCCCTCATTTCTCTCTGGTACACGTCTAGGAAGGGAAGTGCTGTGTTACGTGGCACCCCACACTTCCCATTCGGTTTTGTTTCGCTTTCCTGAGACGAGGTCTCACTAAATTGCGCAGGCTGGTGTCCAGCTCCTGGTTTAAAGTGATCTTCCTGCCTCAGCCTCCTAAGTAGCTAAGATTACAGTTCTGTGTCACTGAGCCTGGCTGTTAGGAATAATTTGAGATTTATTTTTGAAAAAAAAAAGTATTGCTGGTTTTTTTTTTTTTTTTAGCCAGGGTCTCACTTTGTAGTTCAGACTGGTCCTGAACTCAGTCTCAAACTCAGCAATCCTCCTGCCTCTGCCTCCAGAGTGCTGGGATTGCAGGTGTGAGTCACCATGCTAGGTATTGTTGGAATGTGGTTACCAGGGATCGAACCCCGGCCCTTACGCTTGCAAGGCATGCACCAGAACCACTGAGCTAAATCCCCGGGCCAGTATTGCTCTTTTTGTATTAAAATGAACACAGGAAGGCCAGAGATTTCCCATAGGGTTCCAGCACCTGCCTTGCAAATGCAAGATCCTGAGTTTGATCCCTGATACCATTTTTTAAAAATGAATATAAGGATAGTATGACTTTGACTACAGAATTCACCTAGTCAAAATAAATAAATGTTTAACATTATGAAGAGCTACTAAATGGTTTCCCAAAACAATGAAATCTTTTATATTCCCACCAGCAGCAGATAAGGACTCCTATTTCTCCCATCCCTGTACTTATCGCTGTCCTTTGGGGGTGGTGGGTTCTGAGCCCAGGCCTTGCACATGCTGAGGGGTGCTCTGCTCCCCGAGGAGCCTTCTCAGGCCTAAACCACTCAATTTCAAAGGACCTGTCTCCATCCTCCACAGAAGCTGTTGTTTACTCTTCACCACAGCTTATTTCAGCGTCAAACCCCAGCTCCCCTCCTGGCTCCAGACTTGCAAATGACACCGAAATGTTACTTATCCTGTTAAGTCTGGAGCCAGTAAGGAAAGAGTAATGTGTGGTAGGAGCCTGGAAGTCAAGGATAAACCCGTAGCGGCTGTCACCCATTTCCCTAGGGCAGCACTGAAGGTCGAATTCATCTGTTCTGGAGAAACGTCCGTAGGAGCGACAGCCTCTCATTAACCCTCTAACCACAGCATGAGACCGGAACTGTTGTCAGCAACCCCCACACGTGAGGAAATCGAGGTTCTGAGTGCCGCGGGGTGGGGGAGGGGACAGGACTGCGACTCAGGGCGGTGGGGGGCGAGGGTCCTGGAACTTGACCAGGCCCTGGGGTGGAGGGGATCAGGGGTGGAGTGTGAGGTCTGAGAAAAACCCTCTAAGGCACTAGAATTGAAAGCTCTTTCACGCCCAGGCTCTCTTCACCATATTTGACCAGTATTTTAGGGCACAATTCTGGTGTGCTGGAAAGGATCACTGAGGATCTGAGTTCGAGGCCTCACGCTGCTACCAAAACGCTGTGAGGCAGCCAGGGGTTGTCACACATCCCTAATCCTGGTGCTCTGGGAGGCTGAGGCAGGAGCATCGACCCAAACCTACCTGAGAAACTTCACTTAGTGAGAAGGGATGGGGCAATAGCTCAGTGTGAAGGTGTTGGGTTTAATCCCCACGACTGAAAAAAATGCTGTGTGATTTTATTTAAGACTCTCCACCTCTCTGATTTCGGTTTCTTCGTCGGTCAGTGAAGGCCTTGAGTGGTGCTGGCTGCCAGGCAGTGCTGTGTCTTCCAGCAGCCCAGGGAGCTGTGGTGGGTGAGGGTGAGGGTGGGCCAGGCACAGAGCTCAGGGGAGGGACAGCTGCCGCCAAGAGCCGTTGTCCAGTGGACCCTGGAGAGCGCCCCCAGCCTTGCCCGGCTTATCACCTGCCTGTCTAGGCCATGTTTCCGCACAGCTTCTTGGGTTTCAGCCTGGAGCCTGTGATAGTGTGGCCGTGGTCGTGGGAGACCTGGGGGCAGGTGGGTGGCTGCGCGGTGAGCAGGCCGGGCCTGGCTCCTCGTGCTTATCTGTGCCGGGGACAGGGGGAAAGTGAGAGGTTGTTATCGGCCCACTTCCTCCGGAGAGAGGTGGCTCAAAGCCCTGTTGTTCTGTCTGGTGCCCCCATATCCCCAGCCCCTGGGGAACGGGGGCATCACCTAGGGCTAGGTGCCTTCCCTCCTGAGCCACAGTGGGGACAAGGAGTAGGCAAGGGTAACAGGCAAGGGGGCTCCAGGGATGTCACTCACGCCCACCGTGTCCTTGCTGGGCATCTGCTATGTACCGGGACATGGTTGGGAGGTTTCAAATCTGTCACACAGGTGACAGCACAGGTGTGATTTGAGCAATCTAGACACCGACACCCTTGGCTGGGGCAGGCAGCGACCCCCTGCCAGGTACAGAGAGGGGAGCATCGAGACCCTGGAGCAGGGAGCCCCTGTCTCAAGGTTTCAGCGACCTGCAGAGGCGTCTATGGGATGCCAGCCCATGACGCCATCACAGCAAGCAGCCGGGAGACAGAGACAGCTGTGTACAAATGTGCCCTGCGTGGGCGTGGGCACCTTGGGTCCTTGAGTGTGAAATGGGTCTGAGAGCTGCTCGTGCTGCAGGCGACCGGACGGCGCAGCTGTGTAGGTGCCGCAGGGTGAGGGGGTGGAAGACATTGCCAGGACGGGAGCATTTCCCCAACAGCAGCTGGTGCACGGGTCTGGGTCAGAGCATGCGCTGATGAATGTGGGAATCCAGGGGCCCGCCGCCTCGTTCTAGCACCAGGGATACCAGGCTCAGGGATGGCATTCAGGGAGTCCAAGGCCAACAGGACACAGGAGCTGCGGGCACGAGGAGGAGGCTGTCCTGGTCCTCAGCACTTGTCCCTGTTACTCCAGATGAGACTGAATTAAGGGTGTGAGGTGAGAGGGGACCCTGGGGCACCGAGGGCCCATGCAGATACGGACTCTTCACGAGAGGCAGCAGACTGAGCTGCACCCTTCAATCCTCACAATGTCAATGTCACACACCTGTCACCACCATGAAAACTTCAGAATGTAGTTAAGCTTGGCGTTGTATGCCTATAATCCCAGCATTCCAAGAGGCTGAGGCAGGAGCAACAGAATTTCAAGGCTAGCCTGGGAAATTTAGTGACTTAGTGAGAATCTATCTCAAAAGAAAAATAGACAAAAGGGCTGGGGTACTATATCCCAGTGGGAAGACCTGGGATTCAATCCCTAGTACTGCAGTAAGTAAATTAGAATAAATCCAATCTTATTGAACTATAGATTTTAAATGGTTGAATTGTATAGTATACAAATTACATCTCAATACAGCTGTTTAAAAATCACAAATGCAAGGGCCAGGGATTTAGCTCAGTGGTTCTGGCACCTGCCTTTGCAAGCCCAAGACCCCAAATTCAATCCCCAGTAACCACATATAACAATGCCAGGCATGGTGACACACCTTCCAGCTATCAGTACCACATATCACAATGCTAGGCATGGTGGCTCATGCCTGTAATCTCAGCACTTGGGAGGCAGAGGCTGGAGGATCACTACAAGTTCAAGGCCAGCCTGGGTTTTACATAGTGAGTTCAATAAATAAATAAATAAACCAAATAAATGAACAAAGAAAAAAATCCTCCCCCAAACAGAGGATATTTTGACAATACTCAGTGTATATGAGCTCTAAGAGAAGAAAACAATGCTGGTGAGAAAGCTGGTGGGGCCAGAATGGAGTCTGTGGACGTTAGGATGGAATTGATGCCGTCACACACACCACAGTTACGCAATGTTAACATCAGGGACGATGGGGACAGCGTCTGTGGGAGCCCTCTGAGCTACTGCTGCTGCTCTTCTATACATCAAAGCTCTGAGAAATGAAAAGCTGAACATAACAGAAGGAGGAGAGCGGGTCAGAGTCAGAGAGGAGTCATGACAACAACAGGGAAAATCAGAGGGTGCGTTTAAGATGTCAGCTGTGGGCTGAGAAGACAGAGGCAAAGGCCACAAGCTCTGGGATCCAGGTGGCCTCTAGAAGCTGAGACGGCAAAGAGACAGATTCTCATCCAGCGCCAGAGATGAGTAGGGCGCTCTGCTAATGTCCAGACCTTCGGAACCATAAGATACAAAAGCCTAAGGCATTTGCTTATGCCTGGAATTCCAGCATTTTTCAAGGCTGAGGCAGAAAGTTGCAAGTTCAAACTCAGCCTGGGCAACTTAGTGAGAACCTGTCTCAAAATTAAAAAAGAAAAAAAAGAAAGAAAAGAAAAAAATTAAAAGGGCTGGGGATGTAGCTCAATGCAAAGGGCCTGGATTCAATACCAGGACTGAAAAGCAAGATGTAAATCACCGCCGTCACCTGTTGTAATAGAATACCTGACACTGGGTACTTTATGTAGAGGTTTGTGGGCCTCACGGTTCTGGAAGCCAGGAAGTCCCAGGGCACAGCGCTGGCCCTGGCTGGGCCAGAGGGAAGTGTGTGGAAGGGCTAATTCCCTCCTGGTGACTGAACCACATCAGGGACTGAGCCCCAGCCTGAGTTTTCAAGGGGACAAACCATCTTCAGACCAAGACCAAGGTCACCTGTTGCAGCAGCTATGGGAAGCTAATCTGGGACATTCAGTGACAACAGCCAGCATGGGCGTTACAGAGTCAGACCTTGCTCTCTAGGCTCCTCCCCTGTGAGCTCGGCGCATGCTCAGTGCCCTTTTCAGCAGGGCTACTGTTATTCTCACTTCACAGATGAGGAAGAAAGCACAGAGAGATCAAGTTGTTCAAGGCCATCCAGCTGCTAATGGACCCTGCACCCTGCTGCCTGGACAATCTTGTACCACTGTGTGAGGCAGATATTACCATTTTCCATTTTACAGGTGGGAAAACTGAGGCCCAGCAAGGTACAGCCTCTTGTTCAGGGTCATAAAGCCAGGAATGTTTGCAATCTACTTCCCCTCTGCCCTTCTCCCGCCTCATCCCCACATTCCCTGTGGTCCTTGCATGGTGGCAGTATCCTTGTCAGATTATCCTTGGACACCAAAGGCTGAGGGACATCCGGGTCCACTGTTGAGGCCAGAAAGCCACTTCCCCTCCACTGGAGGGGAGGCAGTCTCTGCGGAGGAGGCTGGGGACCTGGCCAGGGCCGAGGGTTGGACAGAAAACCCACACTGGTCCTTTGAAGGGGAGGGGACCAGGCTGAGTGGGCGGGGTCATTAAGCCGTTTATTAGAAGGACTGGACCCAGAGAGAACAGGCAATAAACCAAGCTGGGGACATGCCCAGGATCGGTGTTCCCTGGGCCACCACCCATCCTGCAGCCACAGCTCTTCTTCCCTCCTCTCCCAAGTCACGCAGAGCTCATGTGGTGGGGACTGCAGGCTGTGCTTGTCACAGGTGGTCCAGGCTCCCTCTCCCAGTCAGGACTCTGGCCCTCTGAGTTGGAGGAGGCACAGAGGCAGCTCTGAGGCTTCCTGGAGGAGGGGCGGGTCTGCAGAACTCGGGAGGGGAGGAGCCAGGATGCTGTGGCAGAGGAGAAGCCGGAAGTCTCCGGCCAGCATTTGAGTTCTAGCCCTCAGCATGTTGTTTCTGGGGTCCCTGTGAGTGCCCCCTGTCTGTGGCAGGCCTCGCACCTGGCACCTTTCCCCTGGGACTGCTGGCTGGGTGTCTGTCACTTGTCCCTCCAGCTGGTTCACATCAGCTGGAGGCCCATGGACTGCACCTGTGCCCTTCAGAAGGACACCGAGAGATGGAGCATAAAGTGCAGGAGGGGCAGGACAGGGTCTGGGCAGAGGGACACAAGCCCTCAGGGGCCTCGAGGACCGGGCCAGGGTGGCCAGGGCTGCAGTGTCCAGGAGAGCCAGGAAACTCAGTCTGTAAGAGAAGGCCTGATTTTGGAAAACAGTCCAGACCACAGAAAATCTGGCCTCTTGCCTTGCAAGCTGCCGGAGTCACCTTGGCCCTCTGGCTTTTTCTTGGGTGACATGCAAATAATGCAATATGCAAATGAACACCAAGATTTGCATATAAGCAAAGGCCAAGGAGGAGGGGAGGCACAAGCCCTTTTCTCAGTTGCTCAGTCTCTCAAGCTTGGCTGGTGGGAGCACCTTGAGCACAGGGCGATATTGTTTCTCTGCAACATTTTGGCCTAGATCTGGGCTGGGCACACAGCAGGTCCTTCTTATTGGTTGGGTTGAATGAGTGAATGAATGAATGAATGATGAGAGGGAGCAGAGGATGGAGACAGGCCGCAGAGGAAGGAGTGTGGGCACGGCTAATAGACCAGCACCTCTGGGGGTGTCTCTTTGCTCATCTGTAGAATGGGTGTGACTCGGGTCATCTCAAGACCATGGCCCCAAAGGCGCCAGAGTTCCTCCACTGCTGTGTGACCTCGGGCAAGTCACTTAACCTTTCTGGGCCTCAGTGTCCTTTTAGCAACAGGGCGGTGATGACTCACTGGCCTTGTAATTCCATCCCAGCCAAATCGCTCCTGCTAAATATGGAAAACAGAGCCCAAAGATATCAATCAGACTCTATTATTTATAACTTCGAAAAACTGGAAATAACTGAAATGTCCAACAATAAGGGTATGGTACATAAACTATGGAACTTCCACTTGACAAAATACTAGGCAGCCAATCAAACTGAGGTTCAGAGAAAGGAAAAAGACCCCAGGGTACAGAGGGGAAAAGGCCCATAATATAATAGCAGGTCAGAAAAAAGCTGGCTACTATCGTTTGCCTTTTTTTTAATTGAATATACAGTTATGGTCTCAGCTGTGTTTTAAAAAAAGCCTTCCAACAGAAAACTATGGGAGGAAATACATCTAACCACAACAATGATTGTCTCTGGGTGGTGGAGCCGTGGGTGGTGATTTTTCTTCCTTATTTTGACTTCTTTGCATTTTTTTTCAGATTTTCATGAGTAAGCATGTATTGTCCCTTTTATAGTAAAGACACTAAAAATGGAAAGAAAAGAAAAAGCGTTTGGATGGGGGGTGTCAGTCTGTCCTAGATCTGCCCAGGGCAGGGGAGGCTGTGGCCTTGGAAGGGGTAGGGGGTGTTAGAACCAGGGCTGCCCTGTGATCCTGGCATAATCTTTTGAGTACATCCTGTCAAATGGGGCCTGGTCACCTGTGTGGCAGGGGTAGCAAGACCAAGCCCTCATTTAAAATGTCATAACTGTTATGAGTTCCCAGGAAGCCCAAATTCTGCTTTTGGACACTCCAAGGAAGATGTCAGCCTTCTTGCCTGGGAGTCCCTGGGAGTATTTTTGCCCCTAGAGGTACAGATGTTCTTGACTCATTTTGGAAAGTAGAAGTGGGGTGATTTCCAGAAACGCATCACCGCGGGGGAGGAGCGTGGCTGGGAGTCAGCGTGCAGGGTTCTGGGCAGGCTCTTTCACTGCCGTGTGATCTTGGGCTCAGCTTTGCCACAGGCTGTGCTCGGAGCCTTAAACTCTCTTCAAATGAGGCTATTTTCCCCGACCTTAAGAGAAGGACCTTAAGAGCAGGACCCCACGATCCCGAGAAGCGGCCCCTTCCTGGCTTGAGTCCCAAAGTCTAGTCCGTGGCCTATTTCCAGCAGGGCTCCCCCAGAAGTGTGCATATGTAGAGGTGGGCGTTTTCCAGGGAGCTCCTGGAAGCTCAGTGCATCCTGATGGGATTGCCTCAGTTTCCCTCAGTCCCCTCTGTGGCGATCTAGGCTAGAAGTGAGGAAGATTAGGCTGCCTGGGTGGAGGTAGACGCCCAGCTCCCAGTAGGGGATGGGGCATGCACCTTGCACATGCGCACACGTTCCTCACCCCAGACTTCCGGTTGCTCCTGTCCTGGTGCTCCGGGGAACCTCAGTACCTCGGTCCGGGTGCTTTGGAGGCTTCTGCTCTGACACACGTACTCGGCACATGTAGTAGATGTGTGCGCAGAAACACGTCCGAGGGGCCGGGGATATAGCTCAGTGGTTCTGGCGCCTGTCTTGCAAGCGGAAGGACCTGGGTTCGATCCCCGGTAACCACATACAATACTGGGCGTGGAGACTCATGCCCAGCAGCAACCAGTACCACAGACCACAGTGCCGGGCGTGGTGGCTCACGCCTGTCATCCCAGCACTCACTCCAGAGGCAGAGGCAGGAGGATTGCTGTGATGTGAGTTTGAGGCTGAGCTCAGGGCCAGCTTGAACCACAAAAGCGAGACCCTGTCTCAAAAACGTTAAAAAAAAAAAAAAAAAAAGAGAAAGAAAGAAAGAAAAGAAACACGTCCGAGCCCTGCAGGCACATAACAAGGACCGCAAACCTAATTATGACTCATGTGTGCCCAGTGCTTTCCATGAGCCACTCTTTAGAGCCATCTTTGTGAATACTCAGAAGGATTCTGTGACACACGCTCTGTAGCTCTTCACATTTATGGACGGGGAGGTTGGGGAATCAGAGCTCAGAGACCACGCAAGGTCGCCCTGGCAGTGAAGGCCAGGGTTAGGATTTGAACCCAGACCGCCTAGCTCAAGTCCACCTTAGGACTGTTCCCTGACAACCGGTGGATGCTTCCACCTTCTGTGAAGGGAAATGAGATCCCTGCGCGGATCCGTGGCTTCCCAAGGTCACACAGCAGATAACCACAGTACCGAGCTCAGGGGCTAGTTCTGGTCCCAACGCCTGGGTTTGGGTGGGGAGTTCTTTCCTCACGAATCTCAGTGGGGCCATCTTCAGAGACATCGCTGGCTTCTGTGCCCAGCATACAAGCCTGATCGGACCTAACTTCCTGTTCATTCATTCATCCTTCCGTCTGTGCCCAGTCTTGCACCAGCCCTGGAGGACAGAGACGATTGAGCCTCATTTTCTGCTACAAACCGAGGGACTTCCAGGAGGAGGCGACAGCAGAGATTGGTTAGGTGAAGGGCAGGAAGGGTGTTCCAGGCCCAGAAAGCGTCTGTGTCCTGAGGGCCCTAGGGTCTTGGGGGGATCCTGACAGAGGAAGGAGTAGGAGTTTCTAGGGTCTGATATTGCAGGGGGCAGAGGGGTTAGGGTGGGGTGTCGCTGCTGGGTCCCCCATCTCTGCATGGATGAGGCCACACCTTTGAAGGAGTCAAGGGAAGGGAAATGCAGTCGAGGAAAGGATGTGGGCCCTGCCTTCCTGGGTCATCAGGAAGGGGAAGTGAGCGCTGGGGGCGGGGCTGAGTGGGCTGAGGTCACAAGGCTGGAGGGGCCGGCCTAACAGCTCCCTGGCTAGTCCCTCAAGGTGGGACAGTGAGGGGGAGGCAAACCAGCCCTCTGATATATTTTGTTTTAGGTTTTTTGAGACAGAGTCTCACTTTGTAGTTCAGGCTGGCCCTGAGCTCAGCCTCCAACTCACATCACAGCAATCCTCTTGCCTCTGCCTCCCGAGTGCTGGGATTACAGGCGTGAGCCACCACGCCCGGCACTGTGGTATGTGGTACTGGTTGCTGCTGGGCGTGAGTCTCCACACCCAGTATTGTATGTGGTTACCGGGAATCAACCCTGGTCCTTGCGCTTGCAAGACAGGCGCCAGAAACACTGAGCTAAATCCTCGGCCCAGCTCTCTGATATTTTGACAGCACCTCCTGCCATGCCCCTTGTCCCTACGTCTTTCCTGGCCTTGTCGCCATTTGTTCCTACCACAGGGCCTTGGCACCTGCTGCCCGAACTGGTTCTCTTCTTTTAATCATTGGTCTTTTCCAATATCACCTCCGAGTAGTCTCCTGCTGCCTCTGAGCTGCACTGCCCAAGCCCATAGCCATGCCTCTCTCTCTCCCCAGCACCACCTGTTCCTCATTGCCCTGTGGCTGCCTGGCCACCTGCCTCACTTGCACCTCATCTTGCGCCCCCGTCTTGGGACGTGAGCTCCCTGGGGCTCAGTCTGAAGCCCAGTACAGAGCCTGTCATACAGCGGCCCTCAGCAGCACAGCACTGAGCACTGGCCAGGTGCTGGCACCACCCTGCAGGCAGTGACTCAGTCACTCAGCTGCCAGCCAGCTCTGCCTGCCATGTAGGGGGGTGTGTGTGCCCCTGTTAGCTATGTGGAAACTGAGGCACAGAGCGCAAAGTGGCTTGGAGGTGGCAGCCCTGAGACTTGAGCACTGGAGGTTTGGAGACCCAAGCAGGTTTGCATACTTATTATCGGTGGGCATGTAAATGAGAAATCGGTGTGGAGAGTCCTCAAAAAACTAAAACTAAAAACCCCTTAACTCAGCTGTTTCCTTTCTAGGTATCTTCCTGAAAGAGCTAAAGGCCTCTTATTACTGTGACCCGTGCATACCCCTGTGGATAGCAATGCAACCCATAATAGCTAAGTCTCAGAGGCAGCCTCTCTGTCCATCTGCCGATGAACAGATAAAGAAAATATGGGTTTTATTTTAATTTTTAGTGGCGCTGGGAACTGACCTTGCTAGGCAAGTGCTCTAGCCTTGAGTGACAGCTCTGCCCTGGTTACTTTTGCTTCTTGGCGTCCATCGCTAGTGCCGGATGAGCAGGGCAGTGCAGCGGTCTCTGGGACCTGCCGGGTTCCTTCCTCTGGACACACACTCTGGGCTGGGCTGGCTGGGCCGTGAAATAGTTCTCCAGATCTTCTGAGGAGTCTCCATGCTGTTTCCATATCGGTGTGTTGATCTACACCCCCCCACCCCCCTGCCAAGAGTGTGCGAGAGTTCCTCTTTCTCCACATCCTTGCCAACATTGGTTACTTTTTGTTTTTGGTGACAGTCCCCCCTGGACGGGGTTACATGACCTCTCGTCTGGTTTTGCTTTGCATTTCGCCGATGACGAGTGATGTTAAGCATTTTTCACGTGCTTACTGGCTGTTCATTTGTCTTTGGTGAGAAACATCGTTCACCTTCTTTGCCCACTTTTTAACTAGACTATTATTATTATTATTCTTATTTTGCTGACAGCAATCTGTCTTGACAGGCTCAGTACCCTTTCTCTCACCCTCTCATTACCAGGATTTCGATTGGGTAGACAGGTTTTAGGATATCCATCCATCCATCCATTTGCAGCTATGCACCATGCCAAGCCCTGGTCTGGGCACTGAGGGTAATACGGTGCAAAGTTCCTGCTGGCAAGGTGCAGAGGTAATGAGAAGAAAGATGGGGAGAACTGCTTGTGGCAGGGAGAGGAGGAGGCTTCAGGGATTTTGGGCGACACCCAGCAGATCGGCAGTGGGTCGAGACCAAGCAGCCTCTTAGAACAAGGAAAATCATCTTGTCCCTTCTCACTGCTTCCTTCTGGGGCTCAGGAGCTTGGGAAGGGCTCTCGAGACGGCCTGGCTTGGGGTCTCTGTGGTTGCAGCTAGACTGAGGGCAGGAACAGCCATCTCCATGTGGCCAGGAACCTCCTTAAAGAGCATGGACTTGCGTCCGTGTGGAGGAAGGCTGGTTCCTGGGCGTGAGGCAAGTCATCACTGTGGTTACCAGTGGACCACACACCTGCTGCCAGTTCAGATCCATGAATTTGAGCTTCCCTTTGCTGCATACGTGAGTAAGGTTCTGCTGGGCTGAAGAGATGGCCTCGAAAAGGTGCAGAATGGCTGGGCCTCCCTGTCTGTTAACTCAGAGCCTGCTGGCCTGAGCTGTAGTGTGTGTGTGTGTGTGTGTGTGTGTGTGTGTGTGTGTGTGTGTGTGTGTTGTGTGCATACTTGGATAAGTAAGCACATGTCTCTCCTGCCCAAGCCTCAGTTTGAGAAGGGACCTCAGGGTCAACAGCCTGTACCTGGCCTGTCTACTCATCGCTTGTCACTTGTCACCTGTTACCCATCACCTTCTCCTGGATGCCCCTCCCAAGTCCCATACAGCAGCAGAAGTGGCCTCTGCAGGTCACTCATGGGCATAGGAAGGGTTCTAGGAAAAGCAAAATAATGGTGCTGGAAGCCAATGAGTGGATGCTGGGGAGGAGAGAGAGGGGTGGTCTAGAAGGAGACAAAGGAAGCCTGGGGGGGCAGTTCTAGGAATTGATCCCAGGTCCTCTGCACTGTGCTATATCTCCAGCCCTCTTATTTTTTTCTTTTGAGACAGGGTCTTGCTATGTTATTCAGGCTCAGCTCGAACTTGCAAACCTCCTGCCCCAGCCTCCCAGAGGCTGGGATAACAGCCATGTGGGTCCACGCCCACCTACGAAGGAGCTCTCAGGGTCAAGGAACGCTACATTCTGATCGAGGTGGTGTTTATGCGACTGTGTCCCTTTGAGTGTGGCTCAGGTGAGTTTTGCTGTGTGAAATTCCACCCCCGCAAAGCAGAATCAGCCAGCGAACCTTCCTGTCTCCTCACTCATCCAAATGCTCATTCAGCAGTTACTGTGTGTCTGGCACCAACTGGATGCGGGGCCAGCAGCAGCCAAGACAGAGTCCCTGTCCTCCCTGGGTAGGAGATGGCATGAGCGCGATGGGGACATGCCAAGGATGCTGAGAGGCAACCAAGGTGGCCTAGAGAGCCAGAGGGACCAGGAGGTGTTTCAACGGCCTTTTTTTTTTTAACTTTTTAATTTTAATTTTTAGTTTTTAGTTTTCTGAGACAAGGTCTCGCTCTGTAATTCAGGCTGACCCTGAACTCACTTTGTAGCTCGGGCTAGCCTCGAACTCACAGCAATCCTCCTGCCTCTGCCTCCTGATTGCTGGGATTACAGGCATGAGCCACCACACCTGGCTAGTTTTGACACTTTTGAGACCTGTCCCCTCCTTACTTGCTCCTTCCAGAACATACCCTTTGAGTGTGGGGCCCACAGTGGTGGGATTGGGGCCCGGCTGGGGACTGAGGGACGCTGGGACTTGTTTTAACAGAGGAGATGGTAATGAGGAGGGGACCTGGACTCATTCCCACAAGGACACAGTGCATACACAGATACCTGGCTCCGGCCCACGTGCCACTCCACAGCACAAAGCTGGCACCCATGCCTTCCATGTGTACCCAGTGGCTTCCGTGCCCTGGGGACACAGCCTCTGGCAAAAACAGCAGAGGGGCATGTGTGTAGGGGTTTTTTCCTTCGGTGGTGCTGGGGTAGACCCCAACACCTCCTAATAAGTGCTCTACCAGCTTTCCATGTCCCTAAGTGGCCAGGAACAGGGAGCACCGAGGGGAACTTGGAGGGAAGCAACAGATCTGGGGTGTGGCGTGTGCCAGGGCCTGGGGTGGGGGTCTGTGACAGGGTTAGGGGGGACCCTGAGCTCTAGAGGGCTGATCACTTCCCAGACCAGATTGGAACCTAGAGCAGCCTTGCTCTACTGCTTTCTTTTTCCAAAGTCTGAGGAATGTGTAGGAGTCAGCGACATTTTATCTTTCTTCCCAAAGAGGTCAAGGGTAAACTGAGGCACGAAGGGTGGATGGCGGTGTATGAGGGCCCTGAGGATGGAAGGTGGAAAGCAGGCAAAGGGTTCAAGGTGCCAGGGCAGCTTCCATGGGAGATGCTCACCTCTGCCCCCCACTCCTGCTCTGAGCCTCTCCATCCAAATAGGAGCTGGTGATCCCTCATCTGCCCCCAGGCCCCTGTCAAGGCTGGCACGCTGGTGCTGGCACTGGAAAGTGACATTTCAGCCCCTCTCTGTCCCTGCCACGCCTGTCGCCCCGGTGGAGCAGGAGAGCCAGGCTTCGGAGTGATGCTCAGCTTGGAAGTGTGGGGAGGATTGGGGGAGGGACCAGGCGGGAGATGGCCTTTCCTTCCCCCTCAGGATAGGGCACCCGGGGCTGATGGGCGACAAACTCTTCTACCACCCTCAAAAGTGTTCCAGGGAGAGCTCGGATTGTCTGTGGGGCCTTGGGCAAGACACATGCCCTCTCTGGTGTTCAGGACTCATGAAAGCCTGTGAGTCCTGAGGGGTGCCTTCCGGCAACCAGTTCAGGACACCCCAGTTTTATCAGTCTAGGCTCCTTGAGCAGTCCTCTGGCTTCCTCCAGCCCATCTCTAGCAGTAACCAATGTGTCCTTCTACAGCTGTGAGTCAGGCGTCCCTGCTGGGCACTGGGGGGGGCAGGGCTCGGGCTACCCATAGCTTCTTCTTCCCTTTCTGGCCCCTGCTGACCCACCAGCGCCTGTCCCTGTCACCTCCCTGCAGCCATACTGGCAGCGCCAGTCTCCCCTCTGCCCTGGAGGGCTTAGCCCCACCCAGGTCTTCGAATAGTTCTTTCTGGTCATCTGAGCCTCAGCTCGAATGTCACCCCTCTGAGTGGCCTTCTTTGACCCTCCTCCCGTCCCGTGCTTCCAACCTACTTGTGATTTGTCCCCTTTATGCCACTTTTTCATGACCGAAACTATCTTGTTCCTTTATTGTTTACTTGCTGGCTGACCCTCTTCCTCCGGACTGTCATCTCTGGGGGCAGGGACGTACGCCCGGCGCTGGCCCAGCATGCAGCAGGCTGTCCAGAAGTCCCTTTGGTGGAGGAGGAACACGCACGACCCCTGATCCCCACAAGGCTTGGAGCCTTCAGAGCAGCGTAGCCGAAGACCTGGAAACCCCCTGGGTCTGACCCCTGGGCTGGGTTCTGGGGTGATCTCATCACTGCAGAAGGAGGGCAACGGGGCAGGAAGCAGGGGACGCATCAGATGGGCTAAATTTAGAGCATTTGATTTAGCCCAGGCGGGACAATATTCCTGGAGCCCCGCATTGTTCGTGAGGGGCCAGAGGGCAGACTGCCCATTGAGTGGGGGACTGAGCCATGCCAAGGCGTCTGTCTGGGCACGAGGGCTGGGGGCAGGGGTGCGGCTGTTCCTGCTGGAGAAGTGGCCAGGCCAATGGTTGGGCACGGTGGGGGGATGGGCTACGCTGCGGAGTTAGGTCAAGGGGGGAAGGGGTGGTGCTCAGGTGAGGAGGGGTTGTGGTGGTCCTGATAACCAGCCAGAAGCTGTATGCCCTCCCTGCCATGGGGGCAGACATTATCGTCCACCCTACTGTGCTACTTTCCTGGCTCAGACTTAGGAACGGAGCTGGTAAAGGCCACGCGGACACCCGAGTGCCTCGACTTGCAGCATGGAACTGCAGCGCCCGCTGTGCACCCACCCACACCCTCCCACCAGGACATGTGCTCTGGGCTTCTTCCCTGACACAGCCCTGCTGTCCCCACCCGGGCCAGGCAGCCGCAGGTGACACGCAGCTTGGCCTGCGCAGGCTCCGGAACCCATTGCCATGGCAACCTGAGGTCCAGGCCTATGTGACTCTGGAGATGAGCCTGAGCTGAGGGTGTGGAGAGAAGGCGGGGGCCGGGCTGGTTCTGACCCTGCCTGCGGAGCTGGGACTGGGCTGAGCCCTCTGCTAATCCTGCTGGCCTCGAGGGTGTCCTGTTTCTGCATCCACATGTAACCAGGCAGCCAAGGGAAGGGGGTGATGGAACTGTCCTTGACTTGGGGCCACCTGGTAGGTTAAAGATCAGCTGGCTAAGGGTCTGGGACCTTCTGGCTGCTGTTCAAGTCCCTCTCTCCTGTCCCTCCAGGCCCAGGAAATCCCTGGAAATGAGGGAGTAGAAGTCCCGCGGGACTTGCTCTGTACCCTGATGTGTGACAAGCACAGACGGGGCATTCACAATACTGGATTGTGGTTCCTGCCTTGTTTTCTCCTCCTTGGAAATGAAGCTGCACCCCCTTGTGCTCGGGATGAGTGAAGTGAAGTCTGAGGAGACTTCCGGGACCATCTGGACAGGTCAGCTTTGCCCCGCCCCCAGGGCCTGGGGGCGGGTCCCAGTACCCATCTCCCTCCCAGGCCCCTGCCCGGCCGTCCTCTTGATTTCACGTCATGACTCATGTTATCATGTTCTCCGGGCTGAGTAACCACCTGAGTTATTTATACCCTGGCTTAGCAGGCTTCCTTCCCTCCTCCCGGCCGAGCCCAGGAGGACGCAGTGGGGGTGGCAAGGAACCTGGGAGGGGGGACGCAGCTGAGCACCCCCACATCCCCTCCCCTGGGGCGCCACCCCCGTAAAAGCACCCAAAATAACCACGACTGGCCCAGCACAACAGGATGGGCCTGGATCTATGGCACTGATACCTAGGATCAGGATAGTTTGGGGAGGGGGAATTCCTTTCCTGAGCCAGTCACCCGTCTGGAAAAATAAAGAAGGAAAAAGCTGAAAAATTTCCTTCCATCAAAACAGGAAGGAGCCGGGGAGGTGGGGGTGGATGGGAGATGCGGGGTGGAGGCTGATGCGCCTTCCACCCTGAGGTGGTCTTCAGGGTGGGGGCCCTGGTGTCCATCCGCACACAGGACCCACCGGGCTGTGCCCCGGATGTTTCCGGTGTGGGCTATCCGGGCCCGGGGTTTTCCCTCCCGACTCCCAGGCCTGTATGTTGTGCACACACGTGCCCAGGTCGCTCACACCCAAGTCACAGACACATCACCCCCAGCCCCAGGTCCCAGGGTGTCTCACTCAGCCAGGTGGACAGACAGGGTATGTTTCTGTAACCTCTTCCCTCCCCTCCAGCACTGTCCTAGGAGTCTGTGACCAAGTTCAAGCCCAACTCCATCTTCCCTCAGCAGAGGGACCCTGGGGAAGTTACCGTCCCTGTCTGCATCGTTTGTCTGTCACAGGGCTGTGGGCAAGGCTAGGCTGACACCTGAGGCCAGTCGAGAGGGCCGAGAGTGAGACCTGTAACCCTCGGGAACGGCGGGAACTGTTTGTGGCTTTCCTTCCCCGGGGGACCGTACGTGGACCACACGATCCTCACTCGTCCACTCCATGAACCCCATCTCCAAACACGGTAGGTTCTGGAACCAGACTCATCCAGTTAACAGGTTGGGGCTGTCAGGACGCAGTGTGAGCAGTTCTCATCCAAGGAGGTGCGAAGGAGGCCTTGTCAGAGCCCTGGATGGAGCAAGTTCCACTTCCCCCGGGCCTTGGCCTTGCCCTTGCCGCAGGGACCACTGCTGATAGTCTGGTGGCCTCTTTAGGGATGCACCCCAAGAGGCACAGTGCCCGACCGTGGGGGTTACCACTGAGCCATTAGTCACTCCTGCTGAGCTGCCCTCTGTCTTATGTAACCATGCCCCAGGGTGTCTGTGCAGCCGTCTGGTCTTTCTGTCTGTCTGTCTTTGCACCTGCCTGCCTCGGCCTGCAGGCCCTCAAGGGCAAGGGCTCTGGAATGGTGAGCTGGCACTGCTATGCCTGGTTCTTCCTGAGGCACCTCTCTGGGCACCATGCCCATCTGTACACTCCCCCATCAGAGGCGTCTAGACCTCCCCCATTCTACAGGTAAGACCATGCACTCTGCTCTTCCAACCACAGGACTCAGTTTCCTTATCTCTAAAATGGGAATAACATACTCCCCTTATATTGTTGGCTAGTTTGGTGGGTTGCTACATTAAAAAAAAATACACACTGACTTCTTAAAAGTATTTATTTATTTATTGGTTCACAGTAAAAGCGAGAGGGAGATATAGAAATACCTCTGCGGGAGGAGTGGAGGCAGGCTGGGAACTGGGCAGCTGTGTCTCCCCCATGCCCAGCAGATGGGTAGAGATCACCAAGTGATACTGGTACTTGCTGAGTGAGTTCAAATCCCAGCCCTGCCTTCTCCTGGAGGTCTTGGTTTCCCCAACTATCAAGGACACCAAGGCTCAGCTCCTGCGGGCAAACACACAGCTAATGTGAGTGACTGCACCCTGGGCCGGGGAGCAACTGCCTGTCACACTGAGCGCCTGCGCTTATGAATATTGATGAAAGATTTGTGACTGTTATGCCGTGGCTGGCTTCCCATTCTTCTGACAGGCCCGCCACGTTCCCGGCAGTTACAAATAGTTCCTGCTGGCAAGCTGGTCCCCCACCAGGAGGGGCTGTCTGCTACCTGCCTGCCCTGCTCAGAACCCCCAGAAAGTACATCCTGATTGGGGGCAGCAATCCATCTTGGGGGCAGCAACTGGCCTCCCACCCTGGGGTAACAGGTGGGTCCTGGCCCGCACCCCTCGCCCCAGTCCTGCGACAGCCTCCCCTGTGTGACTCATCTGCTGTACAAATGATGACAAGCCAAGGGCCAGGCAGCTCCGATCCAGGCCACGGGGGAGGCGTCACGAGCAGGAGCTGGCGGAAGTGTGGGCTCTGCTGTCAGTCTTGGGTCCAAGGCTGGGTGGCACTGCTGCTTCCTTGCTGGGCGATGTGGACAAGCTAGAATGCCACACTGCAACTCCGGCTCCTCCCCTCCAGGTGTGACAGGATCAGAGCGCCAGGCTGCAGGGCGTGCGGGGAGATTCAGCGGCCTCCTGTCCATGTTGGTGAAAGCAGAACTGTCCTCCCCTCTCAGGGGACTGTGGCTTAGGAAGCGGGCTGGCCTGGGGTCCAGCTGTGGGACCACAGGGAAGGGCCGGGGTTGTGTGCACCTGAGCACTGTGGACTGTAAGGGCACACTCGGATGGGCCTTGGTGGGCACAGCCGGTCCTCCTGTGTGAGATGGCAGATGGCTCCTCATCTGCCCGTTACTTCCCTGCCCACCTGGCCCAGCTCCCTCACCCCAAGGCTGCACTCTGACCCCAGCTGCTTCCAAGGCAGGTAGACCAGCTGCCCGTCCAAACATTCACATCCTCTTCCTCATTTGGAGCCTGGAGAAGCTAAAAATGCCCCAGCCCAGCCCCAGGAAAACAAACAGAACTTCCCTGCCTTTTGTACCAGGCCCAGGCCCAGGATGCAGGGTGTCTGCCAGCCTTCCTGGGTCTCCCTGGAACTCACCAAGTGGCAGCTAGAGCCCTGCCAGCGTGGGGACTCTGAGGACAATGGGCCGGGGTGAAGGTGGCAGCCCTTCCAGCCTCAGGCCCCTTTCCTCCTCTGGCTGTTGTGCTTGGAGACCAGAGTGTGTAAGGCCGCACACGTGTGTCAGAGCACATGCAGCTTGGGTTGCTGACAGCGGCCATCATGATGACTGACACTTGTGCAGGACCCACTGTGTGCTTTCAGCCCTGAGGACATATTAACTCGTCTAGCCCAAGGACGTGAGTGCTACAATACCCATGCTTACAATGAGGAAAGTGAGGCTTCGAAAGGCTACAGGATTTGCCCAAGGTCAGAGAGCTATCAAATGGGTAGAGCAGGGCTTTTACCCAGGTCCTCTTTGACCAGAAGACTCACTTACCACCTCTGAGCCTCACTTTGCCTATCTGTAAAATGGGCATGATGATGGCAACACCTTCCTCCTCAGGTGACTGAGTGGCCCAGGGTGAAAGGTCAGAAATGCTTTATCCACTGGCAAGGCCTTCTGAGTAGGGAGCTATTGGAGGGGATAGCCAGGGGGATAGGGGAGACAATGGCCCCCAAATAAAGTTTATACTGTCACACAAGCCTTGAATGCAGAGTCCCAGACTACCCTGGCAGCGCTGCTTCCTCTTCTGGGAAGGAAAGGAAATGAGCCTGGGGCAGAGGGGGTCAACGCTTTGGTACAGAACAGGGGACCCTGTACACACTTGTGGCCCTGGGGCTGAACTCCCCTCCATCCACAGCACCCACTCCAGGCTCAGATCTCTCTGGAAGGCACCTTGGTGCAGAGGAGCCAGTGTAAAAAGCCTGGCTCCTGGCAGGCTGCCCTCTGTGCCTAACAGGGCGTTCAGAACTGTGGGGGGACAGATGGGGGTCGGGAGGAGGGTGCTGGGGTGTGCCCCCATCCTATGCTGCTGCACCCCGGGGCCTGGACAACAGAGTTCCTCAGTGATGGGCCCGGGGCCTCACTCCAGGTTATTCTTTGGGTTGCTGGGTGGGGTTGAGGCCCCCAAAGGCCCTGTGCACCGAGTTTAAAGTCTCATGGTGCAAACTCCTCCCACCTCCTACCACCTTTTAGGAAGGGCCTGGTACCTCTGTACCAACTGACCATGACTCAGAGGGAGTGACATTTATGGAGTAACTGCTGGACACACGAAACTTCAGCCTTGGCTCACCATGAGCTCGGTCTAGGGCCAGACAGATGAGGGTCATCAAGACAAGACCGCAGGGACATGCCATGGGTACTGGAGTGAGGGCTGGGACTGGGTGGTTCCATCCTGCAGTGCTTCACCCAGTAGGTGCCCGATGCTGCTGCTCCCCACCCCGGTCCAAACTGTGAGTCCCTGTAGCACTCTGGACAGAAGGTACCACCCTACGGCGTGGTGGGGGGCCCTACTCCGGCGGCAGAGTACGCTGGTGTAGTAATGAATTATGCTCATCAGCGGCTTGGTGACTTATGTCAGTGTTGAGCCAGGCCTGGTGACACATACCTATAATCCCAGCTACTCAGAGGCCGAGGCAGGAGGATTACAAGTTCCAAGCCAGCCTGGGCAATTTAGGACACCTTGTCTCAAAATGAAATGAGAGAACAAGGGGATGTAGCTGGTGGTAGAATACGCTTCCCTAGCTTGTACGAGACCCTGGGTTTAACACACATACACAAAAGTGTTCCATCATGACTGTCGTATCACATCTCAGCAGTCGAAGCGCCTGAGCTCGGCAGCTGGACTACTTGGGTTTGAATCATGCCTTAGCACTCTCTGCCTGTGTGACCTTGAACAAGTTGCTTGGCCCCCTCGGTGCTATTTCCCCACCTGTAAAATGAGACTTAACATATCCACCTAGAAGAACTGACTGCTTTTCAGAGACAGAACACCCCACCCCAGCGGCAGCTCCAGAGCAAGGTAGCTATGATCATCCGCTCCAAACAAGGATATAAGTCAAGGTCAACATCCTGTGGTGGAACAGAACTTTTGAACCTGCGTCTGTGGACATCAAATGCAGTGTGTCTGAGACCCTTCCCCATCTTGCTCGTCACTCTGTCTACTTCATGTATCTGTTTACTCGTGTCTGTCCAGGGCAGGCCCACATTAGCATGGACTATCTCATCTGGGCTCTGGATGTGGACTGAAGGTCTTTCACAACTGGGCTGAGGTACCATAAGCAGCATGTATCTGTTCTGCTCCATGTGCCTGTCCGTGAACCCACTGCCACAAAGACAGTGAACATTTCCCTTACCCTAACATTCCCACGCCACGGTGAAATCCCTCTGTCTCCAACTACCGCTGTATCTCCAACTCACAGACTGAAAAGCCAGGCACCGAGAGGCTAACCAGTCCTCCAGAGACACTCCAAGACTGGAACCAAGGTCTGCGGCACCCACGGTGCTTCCTGGCCACCGAGACCGGAGCTAGGGAGGGGCTGTGGGTAAAGAGCCCCTCTGGGAAGTGCTCTCTGGCTGGCTCCGCCCCATCTAGGACCATGAAGAGGCATAGATGTGCCCGTGGGAGGACAAGCTGGCACCCCAAAGGAACAAGCCTATGGCTACAAAAGGCAGGTGACAGAGATAGTGTAAGCGAATGGGATCAAGGTGCCCTAAGCCAGGAGGCTGGGCGACGCAGTGAGCCTGCGGCCCCATGGTGGGTGCTGGGCTCAGCGTGCCTGCGTGTGACTGTGTCACTGTGACAGTGACTGCTGGAGGCTGGGACACAACAGCTCTCTGAGCTGGGAGTGGAAGGCGTTAACTGTGTGGATGCTGGTGTGGGTGGGCAGGCCCCAGGTCTGAAGCTGGGGGCCGAGGGAGGTAGTAAACATCAGGGTGGCGGCAGTATCATGGTGGCAGCCCTGCCAGGATGCGGCAGCGCTGTGGGGGTTTGTGTGACTTTGCAGTTCCACACATTCAGATCCTGCCTATGCTGGCAGAGTCTGTCGTGTGCCAGGCAACCAGCTAGGAGGAGACGGGACCGGCTTGCAGTGAATGGCGCCGCTGCGGGGTTTGGAGCATTCACCTTGTGATTGGCTCCTGCTGGACCCTTTTCCATCTTCCTGACATTTCATCCACACAATACGCAGCACTCCCACGCTGAGGCTGGACAGAGGAGCACTGAAGGAAAATGACTTGCCCAAGGTGACCCAGCTGTCCCGGCCATTCAGGATCTGAATTCAAGCTGTCAGGCTACAGAGCCAGAGTCCTTCGTGGAAGGGAACTGGCCTCCTGGCCCTGCCCTGAGACGTCCCCCTCACCATGTGGGCGCCTAACCTGTGCAGGTCACCGTGCTGAGGGCTGGGGCGGTGAGTCGTGCCTGGGGCCAGATTCGCTGACAGAGGGGCAACTGGAGACCCCTAGGAGCCCCGCCCTCGCCCCAGGCCCTCCTCCAGCTCTGCCTCCTCCTGGTGCTGACTCCCGGCCAGAAGAGGAAAGGCTGTCTCCACCCACCTCTCTTACTCTCCGTCTCCTTTATAAACGCCGGAACAGCTGAAAGGGTGGCAACTTCTCCTCCTGCAGTCGGGAGCGCCTGCCTGCCTCCCTGCGCACCCGAGGCCTAACCCGCTGCCTCCCTGAAGGTTCCCCTCCGGCCGCCAGCGCCCATCTTTCATTCCTGAGAGGGAGAGATAATTTTGCGCACACACACATACACACACGCGCCAAAGAGGAAAAAAAAAAAAAAAAAAACCCACCCTCCAGCCTTATTGCAAAGAGAAAACCGGAGCAGCCGCAGCTCGCAGCCCGCAGAGGACGCCTAGAGCGGCGAGCCCGCGGGCTGACCGACCGACCGACTCGCGCCACGTCCACCTGTCGGCCCGACCGAGCGCGCAACGGGCACGCCGCGCGCGCAGAGCAGCCGTGCCCGCCGCCCGGGCCCCGCGCCAGGGCGCACACGCTCCCGCCCCCCCTCCCCTGGCCCGGGCGGGAGTTTGCACCTCTCCCTGCCCGGGTGCTCAAGCCGCTGCTGCAAAGACAACTTTGGAAAAAGTTTTTTGGGGGCGATTTGGGCTTTGAAGCGCCCAGCCCTGAGCTTTCTGATTTGGGGGACCTCTCCAGAGAATGTTGCAAAAAAGCTAAGCCAGCGGGCAGAGGAAAACGCCTTCCGCCGGCTAGTGAAGACGAAACATCGCCTGCCTGCCTGCCGTGTTCCTTTTCCTCTCCGAGGTTGGAGTCCCCTGCGCGCCCCCACACGGCTAGACGCCTCGGCTGGTTCGCGACGCAGCCCCCAGGCCGTGGATGCTCGCGCGGGCTCGGGATCCGCCCAGGTAGCGGCCTCGGACCCTGGTCCTACCCAGCCCCCCAGCGACGGAGCCCGGGCCGGGGGCGGCGGCGCCCAGGGGCCATGCGGGTGAGCCGCGGCGGCGGTTGCAGCGGGCTGAGCTCCTGATCGCCGCGGACCAGAGCGGAGCCCACCCTCCTTCCCAGCCCCCCACCCTGGCCGCGGGGGCGGCGCGCTCGGTGTATGCGTCCGGGGCCCCGCGGGGCCGGGCCCGGAGTCGGCATGAATCGCTGCTGGGCGCTCTTCCTGTCTCTCTGCTGCTACCTGCGTCTGGTCAGCGCCGAGGTGAGTTGCGACGGCAGCTGGGGCCGGTTCTCTGCGCTCACTGCCCCCGCCCCTACGCTTGGCCACCCCCGCCTCTCCTGCGGTGAACTTTGGACCTCTGCAGCACTTGAGCGGGGCGCTGGGCACGGGGTGACCTCGAGAACTGGGAGGCGAGTCCAGAGGTCCCAGACTCTAAGGGGAAGAGGCAGCGAAGGGGCAAACCCAGATCCCGGAGTGTGTGAGTGTGTGTGTGTGTCCGTCCGTGTGTGTCCCTGCTCCCTTCCCCAGGGACCTGAGAATCAGCTCGTTCCCGGGTGAGGGAGAAGAGGTAGGGTGGTGCCCAAGGTGCAGAAGGCAGTGAGCCTCTCAAGCCCAGGTCGGCTTCGAGGTGGCCTTCCTGCCTGTCCAGGACGAGGCCTGCCCCGGAGGTGTGAGCTCGCGCTCCCGTGACATCCACGCCGACCTTTGGCGAGGGCTCGGGTCCCGCCCTGGCTTCTGCTCTGGGTTGGGGTGGGCACCTCCGGCCGCACAGGGCTTGACCTACACACGAGTACGTCCTAGGATTAGCTTGCGGCCTGGGCGCGGGTATAGGGGTTCCCACAGAGAGACTGACAGGCAGGCGCGGGTGGGCTTCGGGCGCCTAGGGTGACAGGAGGACCTGGGGCTCTTCAGAAATCCAGCCGTCAGGGCGGAGCGCGCCTGAGGCCCTCCATACCTGTGCCCGCGCCCGCGCCCCGCCAGAGGAAGCACCCTCTCTCCCCCGCACGCTGGGTGCGGAGGGCGCGCGCTGCTTGCCAAAACCGAGCTGACAGCGAGGTGGGGCGCGGGAACGTCTGAGGAGCGATCGGGTCGGATCGGTGCCGCCACCCCTCCCGGCCTCCCGTAGCAGTGAGTTGGCAAGTCTACCCGGAATCCAGGTGGGAAGGGGGCGGGGCCGGCGGGCGCGAGGTGCGGGCGGCGAGGGCGGCGGGAGCGCGGCGCGCCCGGGTCCCGTCCCGCCTCCGCCCGCACCCTCGCCAGCCGGTCCCTGGAGGCCGGCGCATTCGGCCCCCGGCCAAGCGCAGGAAGCGGGAGGCGGCGGCGAAGGGGTTAAGGCGCTGGGCCAGGAGGCCGCGTCCGGGCCTTGGGCCGCCGCCAGCGCAGGTTGTTTTGACCACGGAGGAGCCGTCGCCGTCTCCTTTTGTTCTCGGGGCTCCTCGAGGGCCGCCGGCCGCCCGCCCTGGGGCCCCGCCCTTCCGCGGCCGCCCCTAGCGGCCCGCACCCGGGAGGGAGGACGCAGGGCTCAGCCAGGCCGCCTGCCGGGCCCTCGCGACACCCCCTCTCTGCCTCTCCCGCAGCCACCCGGGTCGCGGCCAGCTGTTAGGGAGGGGGGCGCCGGCCGGCTTCAGCTGCCGCCTCGCCTCGCCGCGGGACCTGGGGGCTGGCCCGGTGCCAGGGCGTCCTGGGAACGGCGGCGCCCCGCGGCTGTTCTCCGCAGCCCACCCCGCCGGCCCCCGGACTCGCTCACTCACCCCACGCATGCACACTCCTGGCCGGAGGCGATGCTGCGCTCCGGCGAGCGCGCAGAGCGACGGGCACGCACTACCGTGGCCAGGTCGCGCGCCCGCCGCCGCCACGCCCGTGCACACGCGGGCCACACGCGCGCGCACCGCACACGAACGCACGCACGGCCGCTGCACACGCGGCCTCGGTACATGTGCGCGCACACCCACGCACGCACACAGGCACGTATGGCTCTGATACACGCATCGCCAGGTGCCCGCCCCCACGCAACAGGTGGGCCCTGGCATCTCGCCTTCTCTCTAGAGACCCCATTTCCTTCCTGAGGTTCTAGGAGGAAAGGAAGCTCTCCTATCAGGTCCTGGCACCGCAGCAGTCTTTTTTCTCTTTGCGTGGTCAGAGCAGCTTTGGGCCCATCAAACCTTACCCCTCTGTGATTGCTTTTTTTCAACCACTCCCACGTGACCAAAAATGACTGAAGATGCACAGGGGTGTCCGGAGCATTTCTCCTTTTAACAAGCTTTTGTGGAAACCTCGGGGACAGCAGGGATGCTGCACACTGTGGAGGTTGCTTCTTTCCGGGTTGTTTGATCTTTAGTGCTTGGGACCAGCCACCCTAGCCATCCCCCAGCACCCCTTCTCCCCCACACCTTCTCATGTGTGCATGCGGGGTGGAGGCTGGGTCCAGAAACTCAGCTTTTCTGCTCACGTGCTCCGCTCCCAGCCGCCCTAACCACACCCCTGCAGAGCCTGGCCATTGTACCTGCAAGCTCTGCCGTTTGCGAAGCGCTTTTTAAAATGATCCTGCACAAGCTTCTGTGTTCCTGCGGGAAGGGCCTACATGGCCATGGGAGGGCCACCTCCTAGTCACCAGGGCAGGGAGACTGGGGGGGGGGTCGTTGTGAGGGGAGGGCGTCCTGGAGCTGCCTGTATCCCTGGTGGAGGCCCCAGCAGCAGAGAAGGAGGCGAGATCTGTGGCCGGTCCGGTGAGGGTCTCCAGAGGCCGCTGAGGTCCTCTCCCCGTCAGCTGAGCCGCCTTCTGGGAAGGTGACTCCCGCTGTCATGTGATGGTACTCCGCCCGGAGCACCCTTCTGCTGGGAAGTAGAGTGGGGGACCCCACAGCCTCTGACACCCAGCTTCTTCGGGGTTTGCTGATGGCCTTAGGGGATGAGAGACCAACTTACCAGAATCCCTTAGGCCTGGAGGTGTGCAAGGGCAAGGTCAAACAGCATTTGGAGGCTCTGGTGGTGCAAGAGCCAGAAAATGTGTAAAAGATTAACTTGAAGTATCTACTGTAAGTCCCTCAGTCTTCCCTTCCCCCCTTCTTCTGTGGCAACTCTTCATTTTCTGGTTTATTCTGTTGTTTATTGACTGTCTTCCCCTTGGGACTGCAGATCTGCACTGGAGCACTTTGCTCCGGGTCCCCAGCACCCTGCCTTGGAGATTGAAGAGTGATTGGGGCCAGAACAGGGAAACCTTGGGTGTGGGCAGGGCCAGGTGCTTCGTCAGCACAGCCTCCCGAATCCTCACCCTCGAGGGCAGCCCACATGGCACACTGCCCTCCTGCTGGCATCCGTCTGCCAAGCGCCCCCATCACGAGAAGCCAGTGTGTTTCTCCTTTCTGTCTTGGGACCTGGACTGACGGGATTGGAAGGGACAGAGAGGAAGACACGGGAGGCAGGACTGGCTGTGTCTCTTAGCTGAGCCTCCAGGCAGGTTGGAGCAGCTGAGTTCCTTGCAGGGCAGTTACCTGCTCTGGATCTGGGGCAGGGGCAGTGATGGCAGTGAGCGGCTAGGATTCGGCTCCTGCGCTCCTGTTTTGATTTTTTTTCTTGCTGCTGGGGGAGGGGGAGCTTGAACACAAGGAAGAGTCCCAGGAGGACCAGGGAGGGAACTGCTGGTGGGAAAGGCGAGTGTGAAATGGCTTCTGTGGTCTGGCCAGAGAGGGCTTCTTCAAGGGTTTGGCTTTGGCATACGATCTAAATAAGGCTGGAGAGTCAGTCGCAGGCAGGCAGGCAGGCAGGCGTTCAGAGGCCCTGTCAACTTCTCTGGCTGCCAGCTGCAGCCACCGCCCCTGGTGCTGGGGAGTGTGTGCTCCTTCTGTGTGTGCTGGGGCCCAGGTGGAGGGTGGGGTTCGAGCCCCTTTGATCTGTCAGCCTGCTTGGGAGCAGGTAACTCACCTGGCCTCACGCTCGCTCGTGCCCTTCCTGCCTCCTGCAGCTGGCATTGGGGGTGGGGTGGGGAGCAGGCTGTTTGCCTTGGCTCCCAGGGCTGGCTTTGCCCCAACTGCTTCCTTGCCACGCCCTCGCCTTGCCAGGAGCTCAAGACCTGAGATCTAGGGCAGCTTCTTTGGGGTGCCTGGCCTCTTTTCCTGTCTGTGATGCCCGCCACGAGGCCTGCAGAACCTGTGGCCAGGAAAAGCAGGCTCAGAACCACTCACCCTCCTACGCCCACTGGGGCTTCTGACTGTAAACAGGTGTCCTGTGAGAGTCCCCAGGGCCTCGCATCTTGGACCTGACCACAGGCCGGCTGAGCCCACAGCTCCGCCCCCCCCGTCCTGCCCGGAAGGGACCCTTCAGCCCACACAGGACCAGCTGGTGTCAGCGGGACCAGGTGCCATTTCCTGTGGCCCGGCACGGGGAATAGTGCATCACGCACCCTGCCATGCTCACGCAGCTCTCCGCCCACCCACTGTCATCCCTGAAAATGTCCCAGGGCACCTGTGCCACTTGCTGCTGCCCTCAGAGGTTCTGTGCTGGAAGTAATAATAGCGATAGTGACAATTCATGAAGCTTTAGCAGCAGGCATAGGAGTGGCTGCAGGAGAGAGTTTGTCTGGGCGTGAGGCAAGAACTTCTCTGGTGGCCTCCTGGTGGAGGGGTTGTGGGAGAACCATTCTGGAGAGGACCCCAGGGGAACATGACAGCCCTGTGCTAAGGTTACCCGGGTTTACGGAGCAGCTACTATGTGCACCGCTGTCCCCAGCCTCTGTCCAAGCAGCCTCTGAGGGCCCGAGCGCGTTCCCACAGGTTGCTTTCTGCAGAATGGGCCTGTGTCTGGGCTTCCGCTGGGCCTGTTTGGGGTCTGCTTTGTTTTCCCCAGCAGGCAGCTGCAGCCAGCTGTCCAGTGGGCAAGCAGATCTTGGCACAACCACCAAGTGCCATTTGGGTTTGGGACCGCACCCCTGGAGGTCAACTGAATCATTATGCCACAAATAACCCTTGTTCCCCTTCTGGGAGTGACCTAGAGTGTCTAAGCCGGACACCCCTACTTTGTCTATCTTCTGCCACTGCTGCCACCCCCAGTCAGCTTTAGAATCAAATTGACAGAGAAGTGAGGATCAGAGAGAGGCAGTGACCAACCTGAGGTCACACAGCATTGGTCATAGTGCTTTTTGGACCACTTGTTCTGTGTCTGACACAGCTCAGGCCGGTGGCCTTTCCTAGTCTTCACTGGACAACAGCTGTCAACCTCTCTGGCTGCCTGGTCAGCATTTGGAGAGCAGCAAAGGCATGGTGTCCCTCCTGCAGTAGGGGTGGAGTAGGAGGAAAATGACGGGGTGTGCTGGCACCCCTCCTCCACCCTGCACATCTGTGACAGCTGTACAGCCTGGGACATGATGAAGGAAAACCCCGCAGCTGCCAGCCCACATTGGCCCTGTCCTACAGAGCCACACCCCACAGCGTGGGCGGTCTGGTCATCAGCAGGAGACCCCCTCTGCCCCAGGCAGTGAGAGAGCAGCACCCTTCTGCTGCCAGTGCAGTCTAAGCTCAGCTTCCCAGTGTCTTCAGGGAGCAGAGGAGGGTGGGCCTTCCTCCTGCTCAGTGTAGGGAAACTGAGGCGCGGTGTGGTTTGCCCCAGTGTTCGTGCCCTCCAGTTTCCCCAGGCCTGCACACTTGGCCTGCGTGTATGCAATTGTGTCTGGGCTGAGCTTTTGGTGGTGTGGCATGAGACTGTGCTTCTTAGTCTCCTGTCCCCTCTTCTTCTTGGGACTGGTGGCTGCAGACCAGACCCTTGCATCTCCCAGGATGACAAGGAGGCAGTGGGGACCTTCCTGTCAGGACCTGTTACTGTTGGACCCGTGGTTTCCCTGGAGGAAGCCTGGCTCAGAGCAAGGCCTGTTAAAGTGCTTATTAAGTTTCAAGTGTGTTTGGTGACAGGCAAGAGGGACTCTAAAAATAGGGTTTGCCCAGGCACAGGCCTGGGTTAGCTTTCAGGTTTTTCAGCTGGGTCTGAGGATTCCCTGCTGTCTTTCTGGCGAGAGTCAAAATAAGCATGGGTGGAATATGTAGCCTTCTGAGGCCAAAGAGCTCTACAAGAATTGCTAAGCATACCTTGTGTCTGGGAGGCTGGGGTACAGGCTCTGTCTTAACAAAGGCTTGGGCCCCAGTGAGCTTCTGTGATAATGGGCTATAGGATTCTGGGCAGAGGATGTTCACTAACTGAGCCTCTGTTTTCTCATCGATAGAATGGTGATAATTAGATCACCTGTGAAATATTGCTTAGCTATCAGATGTGACAGGAGAAACAGAGAAATTGGGTTGTTGGAGCTTCCCTGAAACTGGTCTTCTGATGGGGAGACCATACAGACAGGCAGCTCTAGCGGGCAGCAGGCTAAAGGGTGGAGCCAGGGTAGTTTCAGAGTTGGATTTCAGAAGTTGGAATCCTCAAGCTCTGAGTGCTTGTCAGTTCGGACCCTGCTTGCTCAGCCTGAAGCAGCCCCTTGGGAATTTTCCATGGAAAAAGTCATTGACCAAAGAGGGACTCCCCACCCCCCAGGTCACTCAACCCTCTTCTGTCTGCTTGGCAGGGGGACCCCATTCCTGAGGAACTCTATGAGATGCTGAGTGACCAGTCCATCCGCTCCTTCGATGACCTCCAGCGCCTGCTGCACGGAGACTCCGTAGGTAAATCGAATTGAATCTTCCAGCGCTCCAGCTCTCTCTGGGCCTCGGGACCCGGGAGGGGCAGGGCCAGGCCACCCTTCCATGGAATGAGGGTTGACTTCCCGCTTCCTCCCTAGAGAAAGCGGACTACATCCCCCCCGGGGTGGGCAGTGGAGTGGAGGTAGATGGGTCAGTGTGGGGTGTGGCCGGAGGGGCACCCGTGTGTGGCTCCAGCAAGGTGCAGGGGGTGGGATGCTGGGAAGGGCAGGCAGGGAGAAGGTGCCCAGGGCATGTGCCAAGTGTCTCTCCAGGTGTGGGCGCAGCCCGGCAGGGTGGTGCCCGAGGAGCCATCTCCCTGCCCCTCTGGCCCCGCGCCCAGGCTGTGAGGTCTCTTGGGGACACCTGGGGTGGACCAGCCTGCAGCCCTGCCTGTACCCAGGAGCTCAGCGAGTGGGCACGTGCTCAGTGGCACGCACGTGGCGGGGCTGGCGGGCTGGGCTGGGAATGTATTTATAAACGCTGTCTTCAGAGCAAATTCCATTCTATTCTAACCTCTGGCCTGGTCCCTGGAGCCCCGGTCAGCACCTCCCTGCACCCCCGGGTCCCCTTCCCTCTGGGGTTCTGTCTCTTTGTCACTTTGTAATCCTTGCCCAGACGCTATCTACGGGGGAACAGCATTTCCTGCCTTTGTCTCCTCTCTCCGTTGGGCCCCTGGCTCCCTCTCAAAAGCATTCTCGGGCCCTTTCAATCCTGCCTGTGCTGGGGGGCGGTGAGGCAGGCAGGAGGGGCCCCAGCTGGGCCCACCTATTGTTTACCAGGGCCCCCACCCGACGTCTCCCACCACCCCCACCCCGGTGCTGAGTGGCCAACCCTGGCCGCACAATGGGGAAACTTCCAAATTTAGCCTTTCTGCATTTCTTTCCAAGGCCCCTGCCTCCCTCCACACCCTGGTGGGGGTCGGGAATCTCGGACCTGAGGTTTTCAATAGCCGTCCTGTTTCGAAGCAGTCATGTGGCTATTTTCTCCTAGTCAACTTAACTTTCCCCAAAGCCCATCTTTTCCCCATGTCCTCTCCATCAGGAACATTCTAGAGATGGCAGGGAGAAAGGGAGGGAGTGAGAGGGACAGACAGACACGCTGACGTGGGACCAGGGGAGGTGACTGGGGCTTGTCCCCGGGACCTCTTAGTTGGCTTTCGTGCTCCTCCCTTGTGAGAGAGACAGAAGGGGCTATCTGCCTTCAAGCTACAGCTCAAAGCCTCCTCCCCAGCCTTACTTGCCAGTGGGCAGCTCAGATTGCCATCACTAGAGGGAGACGATGTCCCCAAGGAGCGCTGAAGGGCCTGAGGTGAGAGCTGTCCAGCCTGGAGAGCTTCAGGAAGGAGGAGAGAAGGGGACGGATACAACCTGGCTGAGAGCTAGGATACAACCCAGGCCTAGCTGAGCATGTGGCGCAGCTCACCAGCTTCTTCACCGCCTTCAGCGTCCAACCCGTCCGCTCCGCCCTCTCTCCCCAGCCCTGCAAGGCCATTGTCCAGGCTCCAGAGGGGCTGTGATCTGGGCTGCTGGCCCCCCGGGGATTCTGGGAATTTCTCCATTCAGCGCTTCCTATGGGAACGCTGGGCGGAGGGGCACTGGGAACTGGGCTGCCGTGATGCTGGGGCCTTGCCCCACCCTGGAGGCCAAGGAGGGTTCACTTACAGTAGCAAAGGGGAAGGGTTATTTTTAACTCCATGGATATGGGTCCCGGCCAAAAATGTGGCTGAAGAACCCAGAGTGGGGTTGGGGGTGCCCCAAAGATGCAACCAGGCCCCATTCTTCCCAAGCATGGCCACCCAGGGTTTCTTAGATGGCCCTGCTCAGGGCCAAGAGCCTGGAGTACGGAGTGGGGCTGTTCCTTGGGGTGGGAGGAGGTGTCCTCGTGCTGCGTGGAGCCCAGTACAGGGTCATCGAGCAACCATGCAGAGAAGCGTGCGGTGTTTTCTCCTACAGATGAAGATGGGGCCGAGCTGGACCTGAACGTGACGCGCGCTCACTCAGGACGCGACGCTGAAGGCTCATCTCGCGGGAGGAGGAGCCTGGGTAAGACCTAGGGCCTCAGTTGTGGTCCCTCAAAGTGTGGATGCCGGGCGGAGGGGAGTGTGTGACTCCTTTCTCTTACACACTTGGGGCTGAGAAGCCAGGCCCATGTGACCAGCCTTGGCATCAATCATGACACGCTTTGTGCCCATGTCACATTTCATAAATAGAGACCTTTTCCTCTCTCCTGTTCCTCACTGTGCCCCTGAAGGTAGATATCGTTGTTCAATTTCACAGAATTGCAAACGAGCCCAGAGAGGATAAGAAGTAGGTGAGGTCGCCCAGCTTAGAGCTGGCAAAGGCAAGGGAGCCTCTCCGTCACTCGATGCTCTCCTGCAGCGGCCACTGTGCGCTCTAGGCCTCATCCACTGTGCCCTGCCCAAGTCTCAGAACTGTGGGTGTGTCTGGGGCCACAGGTGGGAGTTGGTTCCTCTGCTTCATCTGCACGGGGGTGGCTTAACAGAGGTCTCGGAGCCTCGGTTTCTCCGTCCATGCGTGATGGGAGCCCCGGCTGATGGAGAGGGTTGTGTGCGATGGGGGGACTCGAGCCTCCCAGCTACACGTTCCTCACTGGGCTCCACTCCCACAGGTTCCCCGACAGGGGCGGAGCCTGCCGTGATTGCCGAGTGCAAGACGCGAATAGAGGTGTTCCAGATCTCCAGGAACCTCATCGACCGCACCAACGCCAACTTCCTGGTGTGGCCACCCTGCGTGGAGGTACAGCGCTGCTCGGGCTGCTGCAACAACCGCAACGTGCAGTGCCGGCCCACGCAGGTGCAGCTGCGGCCGGTGCAGGTGTGTATGGGGTGTCTTGGGGGGTCCCTGGGCTCTGTGCCATTCATCCTCCCAGGAGGCCCAGGTTATGGTCACCAAAAGGTACACACAGAGCTCTTCCACTTAGGGCCCGATGTGGGTACTGCCAAGCTTCCAGGGGTGATATCCCATAATGCCCATGAAGAGTCTGCCGGTATATGACACCTCAAAGTTCCCGGTATTTGGGGCTCTGGACCCTATGCACTTGCTATGTCACCTTGGCAAGTTGTGTCTTCATCAGAGACAGGTGACAGACACTGTGAAGCCGAGGCTGTCCCATCCCCACCCCAGCAAGTGGTCAGCACCGTGTCACCTCTTTTTTTTTTTTTTAAGGTTTTTTTAAGGTTTTTTGAGACAGGGTCTCGCTTTGTGGTTCAGGCTGGCCCTGAGCTCAGCCTCAGACTCACGTCACAGCAGTCCTCCTGCCTCTGCCTCCCGAGTGCTGGGATTACAGGCGTGAGCCACCACACCCGGCACTGGTATGTGGTACTGGTTGCCGCTGGGGTGAGTCTCCACACCCAGTATTGTTATGTGGTTACCGGGGATTGAACCCGGGTCCTTGCGCTTGCAAGACAGGCGCCGGAACCACTGAGCTATATCCCCGGCCCAGTGTGTCACCTCTTTTCTGGCGGAAGTGAACGCATAGACCTTGGTCCCAAGGCTGTCTTTGCCAGGGAGCCCCAGGCACATGCCAGGCGAGTGTGTTTTCTGATGGTGTGGACAGGTTTCTGCACCCCGGGGCCACTGTGCCCATATGGGTCACCTACACTGCTGTGTCCCTGTGGGGGCCTGAGCCCCGCAGCCTATTTACCTTCCAACACTGGCCTGAGTCCTGGATTTAAAATGACAAATGCCCCTCTCTAGCCTGCTACCCGCTGAGGCGGTATCTCCTGTCCTCAAGGCTTCCAGCTCCATGGATGGACACCTGACCTCCCTTTCCGGTCGCCCTCTTGTGTGAAGCCTTCCCCCACTTCCTTCCACACAGCCATTGGCTCCTGCCATAGCCCCTGGCCTTGGCCGCCAGCATTCCAGGAATGAGGACACTGCAGGCTCCCGTGCAACCCGGAAATGCCTTTCTTGCTCTCTGGGGGCCGGGGCTGCGTCAAAGCCAGAGGCCAGGTTGGAGGGCTTGTTTTGATGGAAAAGCTCCATAAGGGCAAAGGACAAGGCCCTGCTATTGTCTGGGCTGTGGCAGTGGCCAGCAGGCCCTCTCCTGGCTTTCGAGGAAAATTCTGCCTCGGGCACAGGCCTAGGTGAGGAGAGAAAGCATCAGTGCGCATGGCCTCTACAAGGAGGTTTGGTGTCCTGTTTGCAGGTGAGGAAGATCGAGATCGTGCGGGGGAAGCCGACCTTCAAGAAGGCCACGGTGACATTGGAGGACCACTTGGCCTGCAAGTGTGAGACAGTGGTGTCTGCCCGGCCTGTGACCCGAAGCCAGGGGAGTTCCCAGGAGCAGCGAGGTAACTACCTTCCCACGGGCTACTCTGGATCGCTGGAGCACAGTCTCCTCTTAGAGCAGCTGGGAGCCCCATGGGTCAGTAGGTTGCCCCAGACCTAAAGCCTTACACTGAGAATGTCGCTCTCAGGTGGCTTTTTGGCCTAGACAGCAGCCATTCCCCTTCACTCAAGCCAACCTACTGGGCTGTGTCATCGAGTGGCTGAGTCTCTGCCTCAGGGCCTTTGCACGTGCCAGTCTCCCGGCCACATTTCTCCTAACCCTTCAGATCCTGGCTACTTCTCTTCCTCTGGGCTTAGCTCTAAAGCTGGCTCTTCCTAGAGGTCTCTCCTGGCCACTGCGCCAAATGTAGCCCTGTTCCCAGTGTCACAACCACAGCTCCCTGCTCAGAGGAATGCGTGTATGGGATGGTAGGAAGAACCAGGATCTGGATCAGAGAAGGCCTCATGCATGTCATCTTTAGATATTTGGCAACTTATTCTGGGGATTCGAAATCAAATTAAATTCTTGTGGCCTCAAGTGGGGGAACTAGAACCAATAGGAAAAGTCCTGGAGAATTTTAGCTCCGGATTGGAAAGGCTGATTGAGGGTCCATAATGGTCTTGTGAGGTAGTGAACTCCCCGTCACTGGAGGTATGCAAGAAAAGTTTGGACACCTCCACAGAGCTGGGATATGACTGAAGGGGCTCAAATGCTCATCAGAAGGATGAGTGGAATTGGAGTCGTGTTCATGCCTGTAGATTTCATGCGTTCGCAGTGGATAGACCCTGAGTATGATCTGGGGTGCCTCATTTTGTAGAGCTGGTGACAAGGCCTGTGCCGGGGTGACCCAGAGTTCTGCTCTTTGCTCTCACCTGTCTTAAACATTTCCCACAAGGATCAGATTGTTCAGTGAATACAATTGTGTGAACATTTGAAAAATCAGATAAGTGACGATTTTTATGGTCAGTGTCATTTTGTCGTTAAGGATTGTTTAGTCCTCATCTCCTGCAGCGCTGCTTCTCAGCCTCTGTCCTGGGCTGTCACCAGGGGGGGCGGGGCACTGACAGCTCCAGGTGGACATTGTAATCACACTGCAATTACACCGATTCGCACTGTAACTTGGGCTTCCCGTTAAAGCAGTAGGTGTAGGTAACGTGAAGTCAAAGTGGTGCCGCCGCCGTGCTTCTGCCGAGATGGCAGCTGCCTGGACCAGCTGTCCCTGGCTCTCCCTGGCTGGGCGGAGGCCTGGAGGTGTGGTACATACCCTGTGTGGTCAGTGCCAGACTTCTCGGGCTCCAGTCCCAATGTGGCCACTCCGCTAGCTTGGACAGACTTCTTTCATGTCCGGACAGAGGGCCCTCAAAGTGCAAAGGTGGGACCCACCTGGAGCAGACACAGTATTGCTTCTGGCGCTGTCTATTGGCCACACAGCTTATGCGCAGGCCAGGTTCACAGGGCAGGAAGTAAATCCTACCTGTCTGTGGATAAAGACAGAGAATTGGAAGCCACAAGTAACCTACCCTTCTGTCGGGGACTGCACGAAGAACTTTGCCAGTACATTCATTCCTCTCACTAGTTCTGTATTGTGGGCCGTCTTGTTAGCCATTTCACAGATGGAGGGACTGAGGCATAAGGAGGGTCAGCAATTCTTAGGCGTTCACAGCTGATGAACGGCGGAGCTGGTTTGGAATCTAGGTGTTGTGGTCTTCGACTCCTCTCTTGTCCCTTTCCTCAGTCCAGGTCACAGTGGTCCTTGGTGAAGAGATGAACCCCCCTGCTCATCCTCCACATACTGATAAGCTCTGTCTTTTTTGAGCAGCCAGGACACCCCAAACTCGGACAGCCATCCGGACAGTGCGAGTCCGCAGGCCCCCCAAGGGAAAGCACCGCAAGTTCAAGCACACGCATGACAAGGAGGCGCTGAAAGAGACCCTCGGAGCATAGGGGCAGCAGCAGGAGAATTGGGCAGGTGAGGCCCAGAGGGGAAACTGAGGCCTGGAGCACTGTGTTTCCTTCCCTTTGACCTGCAGCCGGGCTGTGGGGCTAGTGGGGCTGAGGGCTCTGAGGACAGATGGGCGGAACCCCAGCTTTCCCGGAGAGGGTGGTTTGGGTCTCAACACAGCTGTTCTGAGCCCATGGCAACCCAAGGCTGCCTGGCCTGGCGTGTGGCCTGCGAGCCCTCAGCCGTCTCTGACCCCATGTCCCTCTGCTCGGCCCACAGGGTATTTAATATGGGATTTGCTGTATTGCCCCCATGGGGTCCTCGGAGTGATAATGTTGTCCCCCTCGTCCGTCTGTCTCGATGCCTGATTCGGACGGCCAATGGTGCTCCCCCACCCTCCACGCATCTGCGCCCTCCGTGCCTCCGTCCGCCCATCCCCACCAGGCCAGCGGCCTCCAGCGTCCCGCCCTGCGGCTGGAGGAGGAGAGAGGACTCAGTTCTGTTGCTTCTTCTGCCCTGGACGTCGAGGACGTGGGACAAGAGAAGAGAGGCTGTTGGGGATGAGTCCCTCCCCACGCCGGGCCCAAGGAGCGCTGCACTGAGGACCCAGCCAGCTGCGCGGAGACCCCTCAGGCAGACCGGTGCTCGGACAGTGGCCGATACCACATGGGGAGCACAGACTGGGGCCCTTCCCACGTGCCCAGATGGCTGTCACCCTCCCGCTCAGCTCTGCTCACCGCGGGCAGCTGCGTTTGTCTCCTCGGAGTGAGATCTTCAGGGCAGGTGGCCGTGTGGCCCTCCGGCAGGTTACAGATGAAGTTTGCTCTCGGGTGAATGCAGGTGGCGACCTGGGCAGCCCCTGCCTCCCTGTCCACCCCAGGTCATTCCCCCCGTCTCCTTCCATCTCTCTACCTCCACCCTGTTCCTTCCACTCATGCTGGCCCTTTAGTCTGTTTTACCGATGGACTCTTAGGCCCCTGATTGAGACTCCAGACTCAGACTTCCCTAGGACAGAAGACCA
>PVIR01013901.1:0-41343 GCA_004026965.1 Petromus typicus | reverse complement strand
GGGCAGGAGGGGAGAGGGCAGCTCAGCCCCATCAGATGTATCAGGAGTCGGCCCGCAGGTCCTGGGTGCTTTTATACTTTACCTTTTGAACGCAGGACTTCTTTGAACCCATCGAGGCCCTGGGTGCAAAACCCAGTTTATTTTGTTAGCTTCTGGGTGAGGCATCTGTTCCTGGCTAGCACCTTCTAGCAGCGGCTCCTCAACGGAACCAGTGGGGAAAGAAAGGGGCTGAGCAGAGCCAGGGGGGCCCCTTAGCAGTAAGAAGAGAAGCACACGCAGCAGGGTGAGTGCACACCGAGCTCAGCGCAGTCTCTCTGGCCCCTGCTCCTCAGATCTAAGTCCATCCACCTGGCTCAGTTTCTCCGGAGAATTAAAGATAACATTGTCTGTGTCTGTCTTGGCTTCTGTGAGTGACCGGGCGTAGCTTCTTGCCCAGCTGGCAGGCCATGCCATGACTGCCTGCCTCATTCACGTCCAGCTTTTTCCCACTTTTGAGACAGGGTCTTGCCAAATCATTAAGTTGTCCGGGCTGAACTTAGATTTCTGATCCTTCTGCCTCAGCTTCCTTCTGAGCGCTGGGCCAACAGATGTGGGCCACCATGCTCAAACACATCTTGCTGGCTCTTTTATTTTGCTTTTTGAGACAGGGGATCCAGTTCAGGCTGGTCTTGAACTCATTATGTAGCCCAGGCTGGCCTCAAATCCATAGAGATCCTCCTGCCTCAGCCTCCCAAGTCCTAAGAGTCCAGGGATGCAACACCACATCTAGCTTAGACCTACTTATGTTGAATGAATCCTACTTGTTCTTCGCTCTGCAGAGAGATTCATTCAAAGGGTGTATCTGCAACTTATAACACAGCTGGGAACTCAGATTACTGATGTGGTTGTGAAAGAGCTATTTCTGGTGCTCCTTGGTCTCCATATTGGAACCACATGAGCTGGATAGATTCTAATTTTCTGGATAATATGGCACTTTCTAAACCTTCCTTGCAAAAACAAAACATTACCCCACCAGGCATGCTGACACTTGGGGAGTCTGAGGCAAGACCAATAGGAGTTCGAGGCCAGCCTGGGCTACACAGTGAGTTCAAGGAGAGCTGGAAGTACATAGCGAGCGGCCTGCGGAGGAGCCTCCCGCCTGTCAGAAGCAGCGTGGGCTCCTCAGACAGGCAAAGCCCCACGTTACATGACGCTGGCGGCCCTCACTGTGGAGCTGTGGGGCCCCTCCGAGTCAGCCCCTCAGGGGGGAGACCCTACAGCAGGATGGACCAGCAGCCTGAGGGGACGAGAAGGCAGTGGGCTGAACGAGGCAAGAAACCCCTTAAGTGCCCCTGCACCGGCACACTGTCACCCACTTCCCAGTTTCCTTCCTCTGCTTTCCTGTCAGTCTTCCCCCTCTGTGCTCAGCTCAGCCTTTCGCTGCTATTGCAGCCCTGACTGGTCAGGTCTGGTGGAGCAGGGCTGAGATGGCCACGGCCACGCAGGGGTCCAGAGCCCTCTTGGGCCCCCTGGTCGGTTAATTATGTCTGCAATTGTGGTTCTGTTCTGTCAGTACATATTAACAGTGTATCTTGTACATACAGATATGCTATATGCATATATCAATATTTTAAATAAATTTATTTTTTGTTTTTTTGAGACAGGGTCTCCCTATGTAGTTGAGGATTGAACTCACTAGGTAGCCCAGGCAGGCCTCAAACTCACAGTGATCCTCCTGCCTCAGCCTTCCAAGTGTTCCATGTATGTGCCACCACACCACGCTGTAAGTTTCTCATTTATATTGTATACTATATAAGTAGGTGTCTGTTAGTACCCTTGGGAGATCTAGGATTCCACCCATACCTAAATCTGCCCCAGGCCCGCAGGTAAATGGCACGGTGGCTGCATATAACCTGTGACTTCCTCTTGTATGCTTCACACCATGTCCAGGTGACTTTACATACCTAATGCTGTACAGGGCTACGTCAATAGTACCGCACTAGCCACTGGCAAGAACAGCCTGTCCCTGCGCAGTACGTACTTGTCTGTCTGAACATCACCCACATGCTGAGTGTTTCAGTGCAGGCTTGGCCCTGTGGGTGGGGACTCCACAGACACAAATGGCCGCCATGCTTGCATCTTCCCGGACCTCTGGCTGACCCGGCCTGCTTCTCCTGGCTGGCTTTCTGTCCCTCTTCTCTGCCATGCCTCTTCTCTTCTTCAAATCGCCACCCCACCCACCCACATAATTTAACAGCTACTCTTTGGCCCACTGTTAATCAGACTGTATCTCAGGCACTTCTTCGAGGTTAATGAAGGTCACTCTTCATTTTATTCCATTAGGGCTTGTAGCAAGATGTCCCCCCAAAGCCTTATGAGCCCCGAGATAGGGCTTCTGGAAAGTGGCTGGGTCATGGAGGTGTGCTGCTGGACTGTAGTGTGACTGTTTAGCATGGTTCTGGATGTGAGTCATGGGAAGTCCCTCCCCGATGTGGGCGACCCCAGCCAATAGGCTTGAGGCATAGATAGGCTGAAAGGGAAAGGGAGGCTCGCTGCTGGCTGGTTTTCGTCTGCTCCCCATGGACCATTTCCCCTCTGCCATACCACCCTTCTTTGGAGCCAGCCGACTATGCACTGAAACCTCTACCAACTATGACCTAAAATCAAGTCCTTTAGTTTTGGGTGTTGAATATTTTGTCTCAGCAATGAAAAAGTAACTAAGACACAGTCCCCCCCACCCCCAGTCTGTGTGTGTGATATTGAGGGAGGATTGGACCTATGGCCTCATGCATATTAGGTAAGTGTGCTGCCTCTCAGCTACATCTCTAGCCCTTTCTAATTTTTTTAGATTGGGTCTTAGTAAATTGTTGATGTTGGCCCACACTTGGAATATTCCTGCCTCAGCCTCCTAAGTAGCTGAGATTTTGGGTTTATGCCACTATGCCTGGTTAAGAGTTCATAATCTAACAGGGGAAAACAGAAAAAATACAGAGGACTCTACCTAGTCCTGATCATCCCTTTCACGGAACTCTGCATACCTCACCCGACAGTGGTGCTAACCTTCATGATGCTGGGAGGTGGCTGCAGGCCCAGGATCCGTACCTGCGCCACTGCTTTCCTGGGTTCATGACAGCTTCCTAGGGCCAACCAGAAAGGCCAGGGGCCAAAGCGGTGACAGGAGGTGCCCAGCAGACTGGCACTAGAAAGATTTCATCAGCACATGTGTGAGGAGTTTGCTGTGAGGCACAGGATGAGACGCCAGGTGGATCCGGAGTGGAGGAGAGGCCAGGAACGTGGGCCAAAGAAAGACTGGCTGCGACCCAAGGATGTGTCTCTTCAAGCCAAAGCGTCCCCGAGAGGAGTCTGCATTTGGCAGGGACAGAGCCGCACACTCAGCAGCTGGGAGCAGCGCTGTGGCTTTGCCGGGACGGACAGCAGCAGCTGGAGCTCTTTCCCCGGGCCTCCATATGGCAGAGCCAGACAGCGTGTTTTCATCGGGGATGGAGAAGGCTCTGAGGACGGGTCAGACCTGGGGTCAGACCTGGGGCTCTGCTGGCTGTGTTGGGCGGGGCCTACTCTGCCAGCGAATCTCACTTCTCAAGGGCTGCAGTCAGACGCATAACAGTGGGGCTCTGCAAAGCTCCACCGAGACAGACTGCTTTGTCTTGTCTCAGTCTGGTGTTTCCCACTGGTTTGACTCCAGAGTTTTTTTCTTTTTTTTTCCGGTATTGAGAATCGAACTCAGGGGCTTGTGGCCAGCAGGCACATGACACCTCTGAGCTACATCCTTGGCCCTTTGTTTGTTTTCTTTTTCTTCCCAATGTTCTTTCTGTGTACATAAATTCTTTTCCCTTTTTTTTTTTTTGTCTTTTTTGAGGCTGAGTCTTACTGTGCAGTTCAGGCTGGCCTTGAACTCACTTTGTAGCCCAGGCTGGCCTCAAACTCAACAGTGATCCTTCTGCGTCAGCCTCCCGAGTGCTGGGATGATAGGCCCGTGCCATCAAGTGTGTCTTAACCTCTGGTGTGTGGGCTCACTTATGAAGAACTGCTGAAGAGGGTCGCGTGCTGAGTTGTGGCCCTCTGGTAAGCGTGCGTGGAGGGTGGCCTTGAAGTCTGTCACTGATTACCTGTCCTCACAGCTGTGAGCAGCCCTGGGAAACTGCTTCACAGCCGCGCAGAGCTCGGGGGACGCAGATTGCAGCAAGGACAGCAGGTCACCCAGGATCCCTCTGACCAACCTCCCATCGCGGAGACCTGGGCCCCTCCCCGGGGGACTGCCGCCACAGCCACCCAGCCACACCAGCCTCTCACTGTAGACCCACTCACACTTTCCCAGAGTGCTTGGTGAAGCCGTTAACTCGGAGGGCAGTTTACCCTGCTGACCTCCTGTGACCTCAGCGTGTGCCACTTGCGCCGTACCATCTGATGCCGCCCTCCTTGGCTCTCTGTAAGAGCTTCCTAAGCATGTGTGGTGGTGCACACCTGTAATATCAGCACTAGGGAGGCTGAGGCAGGAGGATTGCTGCAGGTTTAAGGTCAGCCTGGGCTACACAGTGAGTTCAAGCCCAGCTTGAGTTATATAGCAAGATACCCCACGACCCCCGGTCTGGAACAAACAACAAGAAAAATAAACAAACCCAGCCTAAACTATATGGTGAACTCTGTCCCCAAACCAAAACCAAGCCACATGATGGCTCACACCCGTAATCCAAGCATTTGGGGAGGCCAAGGAGGATCCCCATGAATTTGAGGCCAGCTGCAGCTACCTAGTGAGTTCAAAGCCAGCATGAACTACTACCATTGTTACAGCCAGCTGTGACAGCTCAGAGTCACAGCTCTCTGCAGCTCTCTGGGGACACGGAGGGGCGTTCAGACAGTGGAAAGAACCTTTTATTACGCCAGGGGATTTCACCTCTTAAACAGAAAGGGAAGCAACCCAACCTTCTGTAGAGATCTGTGCAGGAGGCCAGCTGGGCTCACTTACCGGGCAGGCCTGTTACAGAAGCAGAGGGGCGCCCTTAAGAGAACACTTTGAAACATCAGGTGATCTTACAGTTTGAACAGTTACATGTGCACTTAGGACCCCGGAACAGTTACACTGCTGAAACAGTTATATTTGCAGGGTTGAAGCCTTTAATAAACCTCCTACGATTCCTGGCGAAAACAGAGGTTGGGGGTCGGGTTGGGGACGAGAACAAAGGCCTGCCATGTTGTACACTGCTTCCTTTTCACCATGCGACCCCGTCTCAAAATAAACAAAAAGGAAGAAAGAAAATGCTCCCTTCCCCGTTTTCTTCTATCTTCCTGGCCATCTTGTCTTCGTTACCGGATGCAGCACCAGCGCCCCATTTTCACGCACACTTTTTTCCTACCCTCTCTTTGACCTCAGTCGCGCATGCGCATGCGCATGCGCAGCATTAGTTTCCATTAAAATGGAAACGTCCCGCTGTTGGACTCCTCCTGCCCAGGCCTTTGCTCCTGTGAAGCTCCGGAGCTGCTCCCAGGACTCCCTGATGCCTGGCTCCTCCGTCTCCGCTGAGCAAGATCCTCCTGTGGACCCTCACCCCGCCTGCTCTTGCACCGGTTCCTCGCGTGTGCGTCCCAGCCACTGCCTTATTTGCCACTTTTTGAAGCATCAACATGTGGCTCCAGCCAGTATGTTCAGTTTAATCTCCTAGTTTTTTCTACAGTTATTTTCAGCTTTATTATGTATGATTTTCAATCACTGCTTGTCAGTTCAAGTGTCCCATGGCTTTGCACATAACTCATTGTGGGGTGTGTGTGTGTGTGTGTGTGTGTGGCAGAACTGGGAATCGAACTCAGGCCCTTGCACTTGGCAGGCAGGTGACAGCACCACTGAGCTGCACCTGGCTCGCTACATAACTTTCTAGGATGGTGGCTTTCTGTCTTTCACCTGTTAGCTTTTTAATTTGTTTGTTTGTTTTTTTCCCCCGGTCTTCTGTATAGTTCAGGCTGGCCTTGAACTCTTGGTGATCCTTCTGCCTTGGCCTCCCGAGTGCTGGGATTATCGGCCAGTGCCACCATCCGTTTTCCCAGGTATTGAACTCAGAGGTACACTATTGCTGAGCTACACCTATGGCTTTTCTTTCATTCGTTTAAATTCTTTTAAGGTTTTGAAACAGATCTCACTAAGTCATTACATATTACATTGCCCACCTGGACTCGAACTTGGAATCTTCCTGCCTCAGCTTTCTAGAGAGATGAGATTACAGGCTTTTGTCACCATACCCAACAGTTTTATGCCAGCTTTTTTTTAAATTTTAAATTTTCAATTTTGACATTTAAATTTGGGATATTGGAAAGTATTTTTGTTCAATGATTCGAAGGTTCCCATTCCCTCCTCTTTTCGCTGTGTTTCTAAGGTGCAATCCGTCCGTTTATTCTTTGTTTCTCATGAACATAGTCTTCCTTTCACACTTTCTACTTCCTTCATCCCACTGCCTTCCCTACATACATTCCTCACTTCTGGGTTTTGTACATTCTTTTTTATGCTAACTTTTTTCGTTTTTTTTTTTCTCTTTCTACCTGGGGCAGGGCAGGTTTAGTCAAACAACTTTTGTTTTGTTTTTCTCTTTAGTTTTTTTGAGACAGGGTTTCACTTTGTGGTTCAGGTTGGCCCTGAGCTCCCTATGTAGCCCAGGTAAGCCTCAAACTCACAGCAATCCTCCTGCTCTGCCTGCCGGGTGCTGGGATTAGAGCCGTGAGCCACCACACCTGGCTCAAATAGGTTTTGATCTATAGGTCACCTGTGGGAGTGCAGGGACGAGGACACAGCCAGAATCCTCGTGGCAAACTCCAGTCCCCCATGAATCCCACAGCAAAAGGAATAACAACCATCAAACAACTAAGTCGGAACCTTGAGAAAAAAGCTGAGCCCAGCCTTAGACTCTTGCTGCTCTGAGCAGTGGCAGCCAATGGCCAAATCCTGCAGCAGCAGAAGGGGTGGGGGCAGAAGATTCATAACTGAGCTCGCTGCACCTTTATTTGGTACCAAGTTTTCACACCCATAATCCTAGTATGCATAAAACAGGGCAGTCCTACAATAATCTCTGTAGTTGAAGATTACATAGGGAAGGACAGACACCCTTAAATCCCAGTAAGTCCCAGTAAATCTTAAGGCCAGTCATCCTAGTGCAGTAATTCCTATAGTTTAAGATCCCACAGGGCAGGTCAGACACCAAAAGTCCAAGAAAGTAAGTCATAGATCCAAGGGAGCTGTCCGCAGTTCCCAAGTCACCCTTCTCTAACCCTCTTGCTGGTAAAACATATCCATGGGCTTCTCTTGGACTGAGGCTCAGTGGCCTTGCCCAGCAGGGAGGAGCTGGCCGTGTCCATGGTGACTGGGAGGTCTGGAAGCCGAGCAAACTCTCTGACTTCCTGAGACACTTCCTGGCGGTGTGGACTGTACTGGGTGACTGGGACAGACGTCTGAAATGAGGGTCCTTGTTCTCTAGAAGTGAAGAATGAATTCTAGGAACTGATAGGAAATAAATGGACCGAGACTTGGGTGTCCGCGGCGGGGCTGTGTGGGCAGAGGTCCCCGCTGCCCCGCTCTAAAGACTGGAGCAGCCGGGACACAGCACAGCGGGTATATACAATCCGCGGGCGGGGACTAGCCAGGGGCGGGAGAGCGCCACCTGACTTTCTAACTGTGGGTTCTCATGTGACAATGGTGACAGAAAGGGGTTGTGGCGAGACGTGGGGCATTACAGAAAGGAGAAGGGCGGTCTTTAGCAGGAACTCCATACTGGCTTTGTCCTGTACGGGTCTGACCTACCAGAAACAATGGATGTCAAGAGCAGGAAATATGTACCGAGAGAAAACTTCTGTCTGAGAGACCGAAGAGGGGCTGGAAAGTGGAGTGCCCCTTATCCAGCTTTTTCCCAGACTGTCTTCCCGAGGCTAAAGCGAGTGCTCCGTCAGCTGCAGAGGGGAGATTTTATTTCCAGAGCAGCAGCTCAGGAGCAGAGGTTGAGGCAGTTTTGTCAGCATCCCCTTATAATCAGGGTCCCTGAGCGCAGCTGCCCTGCACCCCCGGCACTCAGGACACGGAGAATGATGTGCATGTGAAGCATATGAATCTTAAGTTGCGCTTAGTCTTTGCCTATGAATTTCAGGTCCTGCCTCTATCTGGGAACCTCTGAGCCTGTGGCAGGCTTACGTGTTAGCTGGCAAGCACAGTACAGTCCTGGGCCTCTACATACCCTTATTGGTAAGCCGAGAGTGCCAACTATATTTCAACAACTTTGTTTCTTTCTGGGTATAAGGTCGTTGCTCAAAGAGCCTGCTTCTTGCTAGGCATGGCGGCCCGTACTCGTAACCCCAGCTCTTTGCAGGCGGAGGCAGGAAGACTGGCAGGAGTTCCAGGCCAGCCTGGGGTGTATACTGTGTTTGAGTCCAGCCTGACCTACAAATGGAGACTGTCTCAGAAACCAAAAATAAATAGGGTGGGGTGGACACACCTGGAATTCTGGCCCTTGGGAGGCTGAGGCAGGAGGCTTGCTGCAAGTTTGAGGCCAGCCTGGAATACATAGTGAGACCTGGCCTTATAATAGTCAAAAAACAAACCAAACCAAAACAAAACAAAATAACAAAAAACAAAAAAAGCCTGCTTCGGTCACTGGTGTTTCTCAGAAGTAGTGCATATTTAATGGGCAGGGGGCCTTGGCTTCCATCCCCCACCCCGGCAGCTGGGGCTGAAGCCATTTCATACATGTTTACCCACTACCTACATACATACTTATCCACTCAAAGTGAGCACCTGGGAAACAAAGTTTCTCTCTAAACTTCTGTCTTGTTTCTCTCCTCCCTCAGCCTAAGGCAAACCACAGAAAGAAGGATTTCTCTTCTGGATGGCAGGGCATAGAAACGAGAGCCTCCCTTTCCCCAAAACTGAGGAACACACCAAAAATACATAACATTTTAGAAATGCCAAAAAAAAGATCCACTATTGTTTTTGAGAAACAACATGTATCGTTAGTCTGTGTATTCCAGGCTGGCTTGGAACGCACTGTGTAACCCGGTTGGCCTTGAACTCTTGGTGATCCTCCTGCTTCAGCCTACCGGTTCTGGGGTTGAGGTCAGGTACCACGTGACCTGGCTTGTATGGTTGACGTTGCTATGGGGAGCCAATGTAACTCCCAGTGTGCTAGATGTCAGATACACTGAGGCGACGATCCCTGAACTTGAAGAAAAAATTTTAAGGAACAACAAGGGTTAAGAGTAGGAAGGTTTCTTGGGGAATAGGAAGAGCTTCTGAGGGGCCAAGGATTTAGCTCAGAAGCCCTGGGCCTGCCCTGCAAACGCAAGGTCATGAGTTCAATCTTAGTACCAAAAGCAAAACAAAACAAAATTTTAAAAAATAGCACCTGAGAGAGAAAGGAGGGATCCCAAATGGTCGCCAACAAGCCCATTTCTCAGACGTAGTTTTATAGAGCAAAGTCACTTTGTGGGTGAAAACTATAATCAACCAGTAAGATTAAGTATAAGGCTGAGGAGTTAGCTCAGTGGTTCCCTGCCTGCCTCGCAAGCAAAACGTCCTGTGTTTGATCCCCCGTACCAAAAAGAAAACGAAACAAATTCCAAATCAGTCACTTAGGTAATACTGACCTTAGTAACAAGGGTATATGGATGACATCATTAACCTTGGTTGATAAATTTGTAGTATTAGTCTTAGTGGGGGTGGGAGGAAGGCCCATCCCTCATGAGATGAGGAAGGCTCATCTCATCCCCAATGAGATGGTGTCAGTACAAAGCCTGAAAGGCTGGTACAATCATCTCAAACTTCTGGGCCGGGGATATAGCTCAGTGGTTCCGGCGCCTGTCTTGCAAGCGCAAGGACCCGGGTTCAAACCCCGGTAACCACATAACAATACTGGGTGTGGAGACTCACCCCAGCAGCAACCAGTACCACATACCAGTGCCGGGCATGGTGGCTCACGCCTGTAATCCCAGCACTCGGGAGGCAGAGGCAGGAGGATTGCTGTGATGTGAGTTTGAGGCTGAGCTCAGGGCCAGCCTGAACCACAAAGTGAGACCCTGTCTCAAAAAAAACCTTAAAAAAAAACAAAAAACAAAAAAAAAATTCTGTTCACCCTTTAGGGGGGTGTGCACATCTGACCACTGTGAGTTTAATCTTCTTCACATGCACCTCTAGCCACAGTTTCGAGGTGTTCACGCGCTCCACACTGAGGGCCCAGCTCTGTCCAACTGCCTACAGTACTTCTACCAGCTTCTGCGTTCGGCCTGTTGCACTGTCACCTCATGTGGCCTCTGGAAAACCCTCTAGGCACATCGAGTCCTGGTGGTATTGTTTTATTAGTTTCCTGTAACCTATCATCCAAACTTAGTGGCTTAAACCAGTGTAAATTTATTTTTTTACAGCCAGGCAGGCCAGAAATCTGAAGCAGGGCTGCTACCTTGTGGAGTGTTGAGAGAAAAATGTTTCCTTGCCGTTTCCATCTTTGAATGGGATTTGTGCTTTGTCCCCTTCTTCCCTCATCAAAGTTCATTATTCCAATCTTGTTTTTGTTTTTAGCGTTTTGAAGCAGGGTCCCGACATGTAGTTCAGGCTGGCCTGGAACTCACTATCTAGCCCAGGCTGGCTTTGAATTCATGGTGATTCTCCTGCTTCAGCCTCCGGAAGGACTGGAATTACAAGTGTGTGCTACCACATCCACTTCATTTACCTTTTTTTTGGGGGGGGGGGTATAGGGATTTTAGCTGCAAGCTTTTACAGGAACCAGGAAGAGGATCACCATCTTTTCTGCAGCTACAATTCTCTATTTAGCCACATATTTTCCCTTCCTAGTTAAGCACTGCCTACATTTTTTTGGAAGAGCTGTTTGTAGAGGATAAAGTTCTCAGAAGGTTTAAACATTGCTATAGATGATTCACAATGTGAAAAAGCCCTGTGCAGATAATAGGAGGCAACTGAGTTAGCAGGAAGTAGACTTTTCTGTTGGCTACTGCCTGGGGTGGGGAAGTGGTCTCCTCCAACCTTGCAGTAGCAACAGAGAGACAGCGGCCAGAGGATTTCAGCTCTCTCGATGGAGCCAGGCTGGCTGGAGGCCAACCTGTCTGAGCTTGAACAAAGGAACGAATCGGAACTTTTGGAGCCTGATCTCTTAGAAGACTTATGGGGTTTTACTGGAGCAAACTTGGCTATGACCAGGCAAGACTGCTCTCTGGGTTTGTCTATGGGAGGTAATCTACCAGGCTGCAGATTTAATTTGGGTTTCAGATTGTGGAAGCGCATCTATCATTTTCTTGATTTCGGAGAGAAGAACCTGAACAGCATTGAGATAGAGGAGGCTTTTAGAAATAAAGAAAATGGGCTGGGAGTGGGGGGCCTCCGCTCAGTCTGCGGCTGCACCACTGAACGGTTATTGAAGATCTCCTTTAAACTTATCAGTTTCTAGCTGAGGAAATTGGGTGCACAGGCTAGATTACTGAGGTAGGCTACGGTGGATTCGAAGCCCCGACTGTCGCCAGTTCTAGCTCATCAAACCGCTCTTCCTTTGACCTCCCTGTTCTTCCAGCACATCAAACAACTTGGGTACAACAATGTAACGCTTGGTCGGCTTCATTCCTTTATTTCCTTCCAGGCTCTCGCGGGAGGAGCCTGACACAGCATTAGGCTTTGTCCCCGTGGCAGCGACGGTCGCGCGTGCGGATAGACAAGAAGCTCCCCAGGGCACAGTCACCCGAGTGGGCGTGTGGAAGGATGAGCTCAGGGGCTGCAGGTGGCGCCCTGCTCGTTCCTTCCTCCTGAGGCCGGAGGCATGGACGGTGTTTCTGAAGCTCTCTGCACCACCCCAGGGTGCAAAACGGACAGCGCTCCGCCAACTGAGCCCCGAGGCGGCTGCGGAGCGCCTCCTACCCGCGAGGACCCTGCCAGCGCCCAGGGACCGGTGCACAGGCGTACGTGACACCAGCCCTCTGCCCCGCCCCGTGCTCGTCCCGCCCCCGCCCCGAGCGCGCATGCGCACAGCGTCGCGCCCACCGCCGTTCCCCGCCCCTCCAGCGCTGGGGCTGCCCTGGTCGCTGCCTGACCCGAGGCGCGGAGGTTTGTGGTTTCTCCACCGCGGCCGACTCACGCAGACGGCCCACCTCGGGGTCAGGGTGTCCTTGGTTCACGACGTCTCTCTGGAGAAGGGTGGAGTGGGCGTAGGGCGGCCTTGCGAGGACAGGCGCAGCGGGCATCCCTGGAGGGCAGCGAAGGGGTCCTGCCTGGGGGTGGACTGGGTTGCGGCGGGCGGAACGGTGTCTCCTTCACTTCGCCCTCCAGGAGCTGCAGCCGCAGCCCGACCCAGAGCGAGCCGAGCGGCGGCAGCGGCGGCGGCGCCCCTCAGCAGACCACTAGGTACGGTCGTGCCCGCCTCACGCCAGGCGCGGGGCCTAGGCCGCGACGGTCAGGCGGAAAACCTGAGCGGGACACGGGTTGGCTCTGGGTCCCCAAGATGGCCGCGCTGCCCCCGGCCCCTCATCCCTTTTCTGTCCGAGACCCCCCCCCTTCCTCTGACTCTACTGACCGCTCTTCTTGTCCCTGTCGCAGACCACCTCCAGCGACCTCGCCATGGCGACCTATGGACAGACTTGCCCACGACGTAAGTAGGACCGGACCTCTGCGATACCGGGCGGCGGTGTCCCCGGAATCGAAACCTGGAGATCTGAAAACGGAAGCCTGTCCCCCGTCCCCTCACCCCCAGTCTCGCCAGATTCGGCCCTTTTCGGTGACCGCTCCGCAGTCTGACCACCGCCTCTGCGGTGGAGGAGCTGGGCTCGCTGCTGGTCTTCGGTGAGGGGGACCCGGCTCCGGGCGTTGGTCTGTGTAGCTGCGTTCAGCTTCAATTTTTGGACGTGCCTTCGACAAATTCGAAGGCAAAAAGTTGTTAATTGTTGAATTCTGCCCCTGAAGGATTGGGTCACTTTTCTAGAGGAAGTAGTTTTCCTCCGTGTAAGAGACCAAGGTCACCACATGTGCTCCTAAGGGCGTGGATGTGCTCTACAGAATGAATGAGTTGCTGAGAGAGCTCAGATTGCTTGACCTTAAGCCGCACCGCATTGGTGGAGCGCTTGAGAATCATATTAATATGTTTAAAGTGCCATTTGATATTCAGTCGCTGTAAACACCTGTGTAAAAAGGGGATGGCTGTGTTTTTCCTAAGGCTCAATATTTAAATTCCCAGAGTGTTAAGTTTCTTTCTTTTCCTACTCCTCAGAGTTGATTTGGACCTCAGTATTAGGCTTTGTTTTGAATTTATTTTTTAGTTAGATTAACCCATCTTTTGGAGATAACTTGGTTTTTCTGTGCTAGAGATGTCCTTACACAATGAGGCTCTAGACACTAAACTTTTTTTCTTTGTATCAGGGATCGTACTTAGTACCTTGGGATTGCCAGGCAGGTGCCTTGCCACTGAGCTACCTTCTCGGTCCCATAGGCACTGTAAATTTTAGAAAGTCTGTTTTTCTGTTTTAGAAGAACTTTGCTAAGTTTGTGTAACTACTTGGTCGTCTGTTTTGGAGATACGCCTTTGTTGCGGATATCTCCATCATGATTATTAGAATACAGCTTTATTGTGGCCCCTGCTGTCAAAATCATAATTCTAGCAAATTGAACTGCTTGAATTTAAAGATCAGTATTGGGTTCTTGCACAGAAGGTGGGAAAATAAGACCATAGTTAACACTGGACTGTTTTCTCTTTACCAGCAATGTGTATTCCTCCATCATATGCTGACCTTGGCAAAGCTGCCAGAGATATTTTCAACAAAGGATTTGGTAAGAACCGTTTAATTTTACACGTAGAGTAAAAATTAACTTTATGACAAAATTGAGATTGTCAGGCATTGTGGCGTACGTCTCTAATCCCAGCAATCTGGGAAGCTGAGGCAAGAAGGTTGAAAGTTTGCCCGGCTCTAGCAATTTAGCGAGATTCTCAGCTTTAAAAAAAGAAAGAAAATGAGAATGTGTGCTTGGATTTGTTAGGGAAGTTAATTTAATTTGAACTTGCTGCATTAATTTTTACTGGATTCATTTTAGATTAAATTTATGTTAAATGTTACAATCCACTCCAGTTTCAAACTATAGCTTTTAAGAGCAGCTTGTGTTTTTATTTTCTTTAGTTATAGGTTAGGTCTTGGTTAACTAGAGGCATGAGCCCCCATGCCTCGCTCTTTTTGAGGATCTGATTCTGTACATCCTCTTCTTTTACGTTATTGTCCTTACCCTTTTTGGATAAATATTCTAAATGTCTTTGTCATGATATAAACTATTGGTGATGGCTGAGATTTTAGTCAGATGGTTTTCTAATCTGATATTTAGGCTTAAAAATAATTTGAAAGTGTTTTGGGAGAGTCTAGCCCTGTACCAGCACTGGGCTAAGCAGAACAGAGATGTTCTGTCATTTACTAAGTAGATAGAATTTTAAAAATTTCATCTAAATATTGTGTATGAACACATTTTTATTCTGTGGATCCGTGGAATCTTTTTAAAGTATATTGTCAGTAGTAGGTAAGCATCTTTTATACAAAATACTTTGTTATCTTTTGCTGTTTACTTTTCAAAGGCTTTGGACTAGTGAAACTGGATGTGAAAACGAAGTCATGCAGTGGTGTGGTAAGTGCCGGCTAATGAATCTGTCATTTTTCAACCCGTAAAAATTGTAATTGAAACGTGTCTACCTGGAAGTAGTTACAGTAGCCCCCGCGTGGTGGCTCACACCTGTAATCCCAGCACTGAGGAGGCAGAGGCAGGAGGACTGTTGTGAGTTTGAGGCTAGCTTGGTTAACATAGTGAGTTTTGGGCCAGCCTGAGGTACAAAGCAAGACCCTGTCTCAAAAATAACAACAAAGTAGCTACAGTAATTTTGTAAATGATTTACATGTGATCCAGTTTGTTTTGACCTTGGCCACAAGTTCTGAGTTCCATGTGGTCTTTTGCTATATTACTGTATACACAAGGAATGGGGGGAGGGGCAGTGGTCTGGGGGACTCTCATAGATTACTAACTTGAAGACAGAATGTTACATTTTTTTGTAACCTTTTCTCTGTATGCCTATCAGATTTCTAGGCATAAAAGTACTCACAGCTTACTAATTTGGGTAGTAAACAATTATCTTGTAGCTGTCCTGGGTGGATATTTCAGCACATATTTTGTGATATATAGACTTCCGATTTGAGTATCTTTAAGGAATATTAATACTTACATTTGAGTGTCATTTCCTAGCTCCTACATAGTGTGTAAAGTAAAATTCAATTTTGTGATCTTTAAACTTTGGAGAATTTTTTTTCGCCAGTAAATGTAGTGATTACCTACATATTAGAATATTGATTATTTTAACAAATTCTTTTATTGCATATAACTTGGATTTGTTACATTAAATTCTTTCATAATTTTTCTTTATATCTCCTTTCCTTGCTTTCACCCTCCTCTCTCTCTCCCTTCCTTCTCTATGTTTTTGTCTTTGTCTCTTTGTCTCTGTATCTTTTTTTCCTACCTGGAATCAAACTTCTTACCTTGTTATTGCTGCTTTTTGAGACATGGTCTCACTGTTGAGTCTGGGCTGGTCTTGAACTCATTATGTAGCCAAGGCTAGCCTCTAACTCACAGTGATTCTTCTGACTTAGTATCCTGGGCAAGGCCTGGTTGTTTTATCGTTTGAATTACAGAGATGTTTAGGCTGCCCCAAAAGGTCGAAGCCAAAATGTCTGATATGGAATGAAGGGGCTAAGCTCCACCACTGGTCTCTGGTCCAGGTCTGGTTCCCTGGAGCGTGTTCGCTTTGTGTCCCGCCCCCTTGTCATGTCTATCCGATAGCTTTTGATATCTGGGCTGATGGATGGGAGTGGGTGGGGTCTCCAGAGTCATTAATCATTGTCGTTTGGTATTAAAAATTTCTCCACATGCACATTCACTATTTAAACTGTTTGTTGAGAGAATATGCTTCATGTATGTGCCTTGAATAATGCTTTGCATTTGTGTAGAGTGCTTGAGAATGTGTAAAGCTTTTGGTACCAGTGTAGTGTTCCAGAGATAGGCTGTAATACAATTGAAACAGGTCCCATAAAGGTAGATGTGTTCCTGAGTATTATTCCTGTAGTTACTATGAATATTTTTATATATGTATATTTTTTGTTGTTGTTAAGATAGAGTCTTTGCCATGTAGGTTATACTAGCCTCAAACTCAGGTCCATCCTGCTTCAGCCTCCTGAGTGCTGAGATTACTGATGTATGCCACCGAGTCTGGGTCATACGTTATTTTCTGACTTACCACAGGGTGTTTTTTTATGAGATTGAGCATTAAGCTTTGGCTTGAAATTCCTGTTAATGAACAATTAATTTGAGTAGACTGCATATGTGACCTAAAGGTGTAGGTTTAACTGCAGAGCAGTAGTTATACAAATGTATTTTCTCAGTTGACTGGTTTTTTCTTCTTTCTAGTAATTTTTAGTATTTCCTTACTCTTGGGTATCAAAATTTCTAGTCAGAAATTCTTTTTTTCATTATTTCAGATCAGCTGTGTTTTGATTTGGTTTTGCAGTTACCAGAGTATAGAATAGAAATGGTAGAAAAATCGAGTCAGAACCCTCAGTGGGCAATATAATATTCAGTCTTGGAAGATTTCAGTAGCTTTATTCTATTTGAGTAGATAAATTCTGTTTCATGCCATCCTTTATTTTTTAGTTGGTATGCAATTAGGGATTTGGAAATTACTTATATTTGTTATGAACATAAGATTATATAATACATTTCATAGTGATCTCTGTATTAGAAGTAAAATACTGGGATTGTCAAAGAATTTAAAGAGTCTTGTTCATGGCATGAATTGCTTTTGTGGGATGCTTTTCTCTTTAAGAATTTTCAGGAATTGTGAGGTCAGTGACGAACTATACTGACCTATAGGTTTTTATTCAGTATCAGTGCCATGACAGTGGCATTCCAGTTACCCCATGTGGCCTTGTCTTTATTCATTCAGCTATTTTGTGGTAGTGCCAAACAGCTATTTTTCTCCATTGATTTTTTTTTTTTCTTAGTTTTTTTCCTCTCAGTACTGGGGATTGAACTCAGGACCTTGTGCTTGTAAGGCAGGCATGATGCCAACCAGCTAAATCCTTGGCACACCCTATTGATTTTTGAATTTCAAATAAAATTTCCTTTGAGCATTAGGGACAGGTTAACTTGTGGTTGACTGGTTGGAAATATCAGCTGTAAATAAGGCAGCAGTCTCTTACAGGCTAGTTTGTCACTGGGTGTGTGCTCAGGGAATGGCATAGTGCCAAGAATTTTGAGTATCACGTAAGTTAGGGAGTTTTTTTCCAGCCTTATGAAAAGGTTCATGATATAATTTATTTCTATTAGGAGTTCTCAACATCTGGCTCATCCAACACAGACACTGGTAAAGTCACTGGGACTTTGGAGACCAAGTATAAATGGTGTGAGTATGGTCTGACTTTCACAGAGAAGTGGAACACTGACAACACGCTAGGAACAGAAATCGCAATTGAAGATCAGGTAACATTTGAAAAATGCTTTACTATTAATTTTAGTTTTGTATTTTAGAAGGGAAATAAAACAATATAAATTTCTTTTCCTTCTAAAATAGATTTGTCAAGGTTTGAAACTGACATTTGATACTACCTTCTCACCAAACACAGGGTAAGTGTGGATGTTTTTGTCTACAGTGAATTTATGCTTAAATATTTTTAAATTAAGTTTTAATTTTTTTTAAATCAGTGCATGTTTGAGTATATAATGGTCACATTTATCATGGGCAGTTGGTACATGTGCATAAAATCTTAATTCATTATTCATCTCCTTCCCCTCTCTACCTTCTCTCCACTGCTCCCTCTCCAATCTCTTGGTCTCCTTCACTTTGGCAAAAGATCAGTCTCCCTCTTTCCTATTGTCTTTTATCTTGCTCTTTATTTTTTTGTTTTGTTTCTTGAGACAGGGTCTCACTCTGTAGTTCAGGCTGGCCTTGAACTCAACTGTGTATCCCACGCTGGCCTCAATTTACTGTGATCCTCCTGCCTCCTCCATACAGCTGGAATTAGACATGTGCTACCACACCTGGCTTGACAATTTTTAATTTCATAGGATCCCATTTGTTGATTCTGTTTTGGGATTTTATTTACAAAATCCTTTTCTGTATATCTGTCTTCAAAAGTTTTACCTATTTTATGTTGTAGCAAATTTTATTTCTTTTTTGTCAGGTAAGTTTTGAGACAGTCTTGCTATGTAGCTCAGGCTGGCCTTGAACTCTTGATGATCTTGTTTCTGCCTCTCTAGTGTTGATATTACAGGCATGAGTCACCACGCTCAGCTAGTATTTCTGTTTTAGCATTTAAATCTTAGATCCATTTTGATTTTAGTTCAGGTACATAGTGAGAGAGATAGCTTTTGATTCAATCTTTTTTTTTTGGTACTGAAGATAGAACTCAGGATCTTAAGCAAGGCAGGCACAATGCCACTGAGCTAAAACTCCAGACCACTAGATTCACTTTTTTGCATGTGAATGCATTAAGTTTAAAAACATTCCTTCTGTCTGCTCAGAAAAGACAAATTTATTGTTTGACAGTGTGCTAAACTGTCTTGTAATGGCTTAACTTCTGTTTCTGCTTTTGGAACAACATGTTTGCGATCATTGGCTTGCTTTCAGATATTTGCCTCTTTTCATTGTGGCATAGAGGTAATTAACCTGTTTCTAAAAGGCTTTTGTGACTGATGGCCAGTTCTGTAAAGAAGTCTTCGGAGGATAGTGGCAGTCCAGTTACCCCATGTGGCCTTGTCTTTATTCATTCAGCTATTTTTTTGTAACCCTGTGATTGTGTTGCTTTGTTTACTTCTCTTTTATGTGATAGTTTATTTAAATCTGTTTGTGATGTTTATGTAGATGTCAGTATTTCCCACTGGCTTTAGTTTTAAGTCATTTTATTTTTTCAGAAAGAAAAGTGGTAAAATCAAGTCTTCTTACAAAAGGGAGTGTATAAACCTTGGTTGTGATGTTGACTTTGATTTCGCTGGCCCTGCTATCCACGGATCTGCTGTCTTTGGTTATGAGGGCTGGCTTGCCGGTTACCAGATGACCTTTGACAGTGCCAAATCAAAGCTGACAAGGAACAACTTCGCAGTGGGCTACAGAACTGGGGACTTCCAGCTACACACTAATGTGTGAGTATTTCTTCATAAGGTATGATGATGTGGTCTTGAGAGGATGGTGTTTGATGTTGTCTCCTCTTGTGTCCTTCTTTTTTTTTTTTTTTTTTTTTTTTTTTTTTTTTTTTTTTTTTTTTTTTTTTTTTTGCAGTACTGAGGATTGAATTCACGACCTTGCACTTGTAAGGCAGGTGGCAGTGCCGCTGAACTACATCCCTGGCCCATGTTAATCCAATTTTAACCTAACTGGTTTAGGATTTCTCTTAACATAAAAAAGGAAATTCTTGGCTCTGTCTGTGGTGCCAGTCAGAATTGTATAGTGAAAATGTTAGTCTCGCTTTGAATGCTGAGAGTAAATGTCTCATGTGAGGCTTGACGTGCTTTGAATGTTTAGATGATGCAGCAGACACTGGCCTTTGGCTCCCAGTGTATTCTACCTGTGGTGTGTGGGTGGCTGATTTGATAGGACTGCTTCACTGAAATTAAATATATGAAAGAGCCTTAATTTTTTTTCCCTATAATAAAAGAAATATCTTAGTAACAAAAGCACACACATACCTCACCCCCCCCATTTCCCAAGATCTCACCAGCACCTAAAAGACTATTTCTTTCTGTTTTTTTTGACAGGCTCTCAACAAAGTTTAGTCTGGCCTTGGACTCACTGTGTAGCCCAGGCTGGTCTTGAGCTCAGGGCAATCCGTCTTCCTCAGCCTTCCGTGTTGGGTTACAGGCGTGCACTGGGTGCCATGAGAGACTTGTTAAACCCTAACCCTTTATTTAATATGGTTTGGTATTTTTCCCAGAGCATTTACATTTTATAACACGATCTCAGTGGGTGCCGACTTCATGGGATGAATGTACTGTGAGAAGTTGTACTATTTGCTGTGTTGGAGACAGGAATCTAGAAAAGCCATTTTATACTTGAGAGTTTTCGGTGGAATGCTAAAGACCTGGACAGTGGTGCTCCACCCCCATGGTGGTAGTGGCTGTCCAAAGTGTCCGCCCGAGGGAAATGCTCACTGAGCTATCTGTCCAGTCCTAACAGTGACTTTTCTTTAAATACAGTACTATACTCTCAGCCTGTGTCTTAGAAATGATGGCACTGTCTATTTTAGATTTACTGATTTAAAGTATCTTTATAGCAATGACGGAACAGAATTTGGAGGATCAATATATCAGAAAGTATGTGAAGATCTTGACACTTCAGTAAACCTTGCTTGGACATCAGGAACTAACAGCACTCGCTTTGGCATTGCAGCTAAATATCAGTTGGATCCCACTGCTTCCATTTCTGTGAGTATTTCTGTGGTCTGAGTGAGATTTCGGTTGTGGGAATTAATTTTGGGTTTGAGTGTATAGAATGGTGTTGAAAATTTGAACTGTGATTCACACAATCAATCTGCAGTTTACCGATGGACTGGGTTCAGCATGTGAAATGCTGCTCTTCCAATGACAGTGTTAGAAATGTGATGATTTTTTTTTTTTTTTTGGCCTGTCATGCAGGTTCACTTAACCTTAAAAGGCATTGAACTAGTATTTATAAGGACCTTTAGACCTAATCCTGTCTAAGCCTGGCTAGCTGGTGTTTTAGGCCCAGGACAGTTCTAATTTATTTGTACTTGATTATTTTGACTTTTTTTATGGTTTATGAAATGTCTTCAGGTAAAGAAATGGAAGCTTGGCAAGGGAAAGGATGATTGCTGGCAGGGATGGGTCCTGGAGGAGAGCCAGGATTAGACTCCATGTCCTTTTATTTCAGTCTTGTGTATGCTGAGGACATGCTTCCCTTTGCCTAGGACTGTTCCCTGAGTTAAGTTTGTCCCAAGGATATCTCCTTCCCCCTGCAGGAGAACAGTGGGATAGTTGGCCGTCCCACATCCATCTGCAGACTCTTGTATTTGTCCCTCAAACACGGTGGGCCAGGTAGGGGAGGGCACATGGGGCAGCGAGGGGCACAGAGGGTTGGCTTTAGTTTCAGGCGGGTCAGCAGCTGTGTGTGCACGTCAGTTGCTTCCAGGTCAGGGACTGCCTGTACTGGATGTCCTGGGAGTGAAAGGAAGTTAAGTCATGTGTGAGTTATTTGTTACATAAAGTGCTCCGTGTCCCTGAGGACAGTGTTTTGATAATTTAGGCTGTTCAGTGTTAACCCCATTCTCGTTGTACCTCAGCACACTGTAAACACAGAACAGGAAGCCCTCAGAGTACTTCCCCATGGGCGTTCCCCACAGGCGAGGCAGGGGCTTCTTTGTTCTTCTCTGCTAACACTGCAGCCCTCAGCCTTGCGCAGCACACTGCTCTGAGAGTTACATTGCTCTTCTCAAGTGTGAGTCGGCAGCACCATCACAGGTTTTATTTTTGATCCTTTTCGTTTCCCCTCCCTTTCTTTTCTGTCCCACCCATCACAGGTTTAATACTAGCCAGCAGAAGCTGTTAGCAGTTACTAGCAGCTCGTGGTTTAAATGTTAAGATAGCTCGAGACCTGTGTGTGTCATTGTGTGTGTGGCTGCACAGTTCCTCTAGAAAGGGATCTAGCCAGATGTTTAATACTGTTATCTTTTCTCTGTTGTGAGAAATTGAAGATATAAATAAGTTCTAGAGTGTATGATAGATACTGTGACATAGAAAATATTCAGATGGTAAAGGGGTGTAGGGATATATAAAGTGGGGGGAAAATGTGATGGTTTAAAAAAAACGAAACACCTTATATATTGAGGAGTAGGAGGTTGCTGGGTGGGCAGGGGAGTGGGAAAAAATGAGAATTAAGATGTGTCATACACTGGTATAAATTTTCAATGTTGTGATCATGATGTGTATATAAAAATAGGTCTAGTAAAATCAGTTAATAAAAAAAGAGGGGAGGGAGGGATCTAGCATTTTCCCCTAAGTAGAGCTGCTGTCGTGCCCCGTCCAGCAGCTCCTGGAGCTGAACTTGAAGCTCCAGTTGCATTTGGGTGGTTGGCTCCTATTAAATAATAGAACTTGTATCTAATTCATTGAGGCCTTACTTTGTTGGGCAGAAGATGGTCATTAGTGGGGGCATCTCAGTAGATGAATAACTCACATGATCGCTGGTGGCTTGGTGATCATGACGCTTGCGGCTGCGCTGGTGACTGGTGTTGTTCCATCAGCTCATGCTCTGGCTTGTGTGTTCTGTTACCCGTAACATGTGTACTCATCAGATCATTCTCTGGAATGCTGAAGGGCGTGCCCGGGCAACCCAGGTCCTGGGGTCAGGGCAGGGTGCTCCCACTTAGAGCTGTGGCTCTGCGTGGCCTGGAGTTGGTGGTGGTGCAGAGGGAGCTAGTAGGAACTTCTCCATGTGTTGCTCTCCAGGGTTCCTGCCAGTTCTTGAAGGTCTGTGACTAAACCTTAAAATGTTAGGATTGGTAAACAGTGCCTCAAGGGAAGAATGGCCCTCTCTGGCATGGACTAGTTCTGTCAGAATTCAGTGGCTTGGAGACAAGTGTGAGGATGTGAAGTGACAGATGATTTGATCTGATTCTGAAGAGTAAGAGCCCTGGTATTCACAACATGAATTTAAACTTAACAGCCTACAGTTCAGAGCTGGTGTAGGTCACCTCACAGGAGCCTGGTGGGCTTCACTAGCACACTTTGGCCTGCCTTTGTAGTCAGATGGACTCAGTCTGGACTGTCTTTATGGTGGTTGGCTCTTGCCCTCTGTGGACACCTTGGGGCCTGTGGACTTACCCTTGGGCTCTACTAAATAAAATTTATTTTTTGAGAAGACAGGGTCTCGCTTTTGTATTTCAGGCTGGTCCTGAACTCAGCCTCAGACTAATAGTAGTCCTCCTGCCTCTGCTTCCCGAGTGCTGGGATTACAAGCGTGAGCCTCCATGCCTGGCACTGTGGTGTGTGGTACTAGTTGCTGATGGGCATGAATCACCATGCCCGGGATTGTGGTATGTGGTTACCGGGGACTGAACTCAGGACCTTGCACTTGCAAGGCAGACACCGAAACCACTGAGCTAAATCTCTGGCTTCCCATTTTTATTTTCTACTCTGAGTCAGGGTCTTGCTAAGGTTCCTGGGCTGGTCTAGAACTTTGTATCTTCCTTCCCTCCCGCGTGGAACACTGGATGACAGGTGTGTCTCGTGGTGCTCAGCCCTACTCACGATGTAATGTTAATTTCAGAGAAGGTTGGAGAAGAATTGTGTGTGGTACCTTGTTTTTCTTTGTCTTAGTACATAAGTGTCGTCTCATGTACAGATTAAAAAAAGTTGAATTCTTCATAATTCCATGATAGAGAAGCATGTAAGGGCTTTCCCTTTCCGTTCAAACATTTTTCTTATGGCTGTTTTTGAATTTTATTTCAGGCAAAGGTCAACAACTCTAGTTTAATTGGAGTGGGTTACACTCAGACTCTGAGGCCTGGTAAGTATTCTTACAGAGGGATTGTCTTGACAGTATTCACTTCTCAGTGTCTTAAGTACATGCAAGAGTTAATTATTTCCCTTTCTCCCACCCTGCTTGAAGGTCAGGTTTATCATTTCAGAGTGAGAGCGTTCTGTTGTTCCACCTAAGAAAGTTAGTGGTGACCAGTCCGCATTCAGTTTTCTCATTCGCATCTAAAATGCTCACTTGCACGGTTCCTGCTTCCTTAGCCTTCACCGGCTTGGGTTGGTTCTGCCGCTGTGATCTTGTGCATCCACGTAATACTTGTTCCTGGCTGTTTTCTGGAGCAGAACTTCTCAGTGAGTGTGGTCAGTGCAGCTCCTGATCCATCAGGTCTGGGAGGTGGAGTTTCTGCACTTGTAATGCGCTCCCAGTTCTGTTGCTTTCCTCTGTCTCTGCCTCTGTGTCCATCCCTCTCATTTTTAAACCATTTGAATAGCAAGATTCCAAAGTACTGCCAGCAATTTTGCACTTCTGACACTTATTTCCCTCCACATTTTGTTTTGACTGTTTCGAAATCTAAAGTTCGGAGAAATACAGTGAACATCCATGACTCACAATTTTCTCTGTACACATAGCCCTTCTTTTCATGTATGCTTTTAAAAACTGTCGTGCAAACGTGTAGATAGACTTTCCTTAACATTTGTAGCCTGATTAAGTTTGTCTTCATAACTGCAATATCGTTTCAACACCTTAAGGCAACATCAGTTTATGTAAGAGGTAGTTTGTATTCAAGATTCTCTACTTGTCCACACTCCCATGTATTTTTTTGTTTTTGATTCCTAGGGTCCAATTATTGTTTGACTTTTCTCCTTTCAGTCGAAATAATATAAGTATTATTTTCTGAAATATTTTGAACTAACATTTTTATGCTCTATGTCTGGTAGCTTTACAAACTGAATTCTTAGTATCTTGCTGTCTCATAGCGCCCTCTGGTGGCCCACGCTGGTAACCCCACTGGCAGTTTGAGGAAGGTGCAGTCCTTTCTGGCTGTTCCTGAACTCCAGACTTGGATGAAGGAAGCTCTTGAGGCCATTCACCATGCTTTGCTTTATTTACAGGTGTGAAGCTTACGCTGTCTGCCCTGGTCGATGGGAAGAGCATTAACGCTGGAGGCCACAAGCTGGGGCTTGCCCTCGAATTGGAGGCTTAATCCAGCTGAAAGAAACCTCTGGCAATGGATATCAGATTTGGCCTTAATATATTTCCATTTTGACCAGCAGGCTTTTATTTCCCCCAAGAAGGTGATCAAAGGATGATCTAAACAAGAGCTGTATTTTAAATATTCAGACCGTTACCTTGTTGGTTGTAGTTGAATTGGTTATCTAGCTACCAATGCTGCAGTAGTGCAGTCACCTATACATTATTTAAATGTATTTAACTGTTAAAATGTGCTGCCCACCAATAATGAAATAGACCTTTATGAAAACTGTGCTGTTCTGTGCACGTTTGTTTTTAATGTACCTTTTGACATTTGGATATTGCCACTGAATGACAGAACATGTTTAAAGATGAGGTTGACATTTTAAAAAAATTTAGCCATCATCAGATTTACTTGTGGTATCAGAGTATCATAGATTATGAGTGAACCAAGGGCCTGTAATCACCGGCTGTAGGTATTTGCCGAGTTGAAGGTGTGCCAGCTGAGGTCAGATCTCCCTGGTACCAAGACACAGCTTTATTTTTTTAGTGAGCATTTTGCTCTTGCCCTAAATCTGCATCATCAGCTCTCCTGTGACTGATCCCACAAGCATTCTGAAATTAGAGTGAAACACAGGCACACGCATCTCAGAGTTGTGCGCAGTCGCACTGGGCCCTTGTTGATCTTGGGCATGTTTGGGGAGAGTACTGAAAGGGTTCTATGCTCCTGCCACACTCCACGAGCTGCCGCTGCAGGAGATGCCCCGAAGCTTGTATTGGGGTGGCAAGGAGGGGGCCAGGCTGGTGGTGGCGAGATTGTTGTCACTGGAAGCTCTGACATGTTCCCCGTCACGGTGCGGACTGTGTGCCACAGAGGCTGTGTGGCGTGTGAGGTTTTGTTACAGTGACACCTCAGCGTTCCTGCCATTTTCTGAAGCAGTTCTGGAAGTCTCTTCTGAGTGTGATCAGTTGCATCATCGTGACTGTTCATGTGCAAAACATCTGCCTTTCATGGTCATTTTGACTTTGAGGAATAGCCAGAAATAGCACAGAGCCAGATGGGATGGGTGACAGATAAGGTGAGCGGAGTGCAGCAGATACTTTATGAACCTGTCTTTCCAGGGCTGGGGACTTAGCTTAGTGGTTCCGGTGCCTGTATTGATGTATGTGGTTACCAGGGATCGAACCCGGGCCCGTGCGCTTACAAGACAGGTGCTGGAATCACTGAGCTATATCCCTGGTCCTATAATGGGTTTTTGACACGATTTTTTTTTTTTTTGATACATGATCTGGCTTTTTGTAGCTCAGGTTGGCCCTGAGCTCAGCCTCAAACTCACAGCAATCCTCCTGCCTCTGCCTCCCAAGTGCTGGGATTACGGGCCTGAGCCACCATGCTGCCTGGCACTGTGGTATGTGGTTCTGATAGCTGTTAGGTGTGAGTCTCCACGTCCAGCATTGTTGTATGTGGATATTGGGGATTGAACTCAGGGCCTTGTGCTTGCAAAGGAGGTGCCAGAACCACTGAGCTAAATCCCTGGCCCAAAACAGGTTTTCTGATGGGAGGAGGGAGTCAGGGAGCAGGGATCTGAAGTTCCCTTTGAAGGTTGAAAAGTGAGAAGGTGGAATACTTTGGTCACCTAAAAAACTATATGCTACTAGCGTTCAAGTGAGAACAATCTGATGGTGGAGGAAGTTCAGGCAGGATTTGCACATGAGACTGGGGCGTGAAGGCCTCTGGTCCATCTGCCCTGAGGGACTGGCAGCATCAGGCTCTGCCAGACACGTGCCTGAGATCAGGCAGCAGCTGCAGTTGGTCGGGACCTACGCTAAGTAAGAAGACTGTGCAGGCTGCTAGGAATGACACACCTCTTAAGGGTGGCGCGCGGCCTGGGCCTCTTGTGCAGTAGGAGTCACCTGGGCAGTGGCCTGGAGTGCACAGGTGTTTGTAAGGATCCAAGTGTATTCATGTGCACTCTATTAGCGTTATGGATCAAGAGGAAAGGGACAGGGCAGGATGTCAGGGAGGAAGTGTCCTCGTTGGTTCTCATCAGACCCAGCAGTACATCGGCGGCACGGACCTGGACCTGGGCGCGGGGGGAGAAGCCTGTATTCTGGGAGCCCTTGCAGGGTGCTGGATCCACTGGGTTCCTCCCACCTCTGACCGTGCCCACGCGCAGCTCTGGCCCTCTCTGACAGTGCGACCACAGGCCTGTGCTCCACATTGCCTGGGCAGCCGGGTATGTACAAGTCTGAGGCCTGGTTCTCGGGGTGTGCCGCCTGGGCTTTACTGCAGGGGTGGGGCTGGGGAGCCCACACCTGGGGCAGGCCCCCACCCCTGCTGACCGATGGGGTCCCCCACATGATGGGGTCCCCCACATGCCGGTGTTTCCCCCGCGCCCTGCCTTCCTGCCCTGTGAGGCCGGGCAAGCCCGGAAACCACATCCTACTGGGGTGGGAACACAGGGCTGAGGCGGGCCAATGGCTGACTCGGTCGCCCCACCGCCGCCGATCAGACCGGGGAGGCTGTGGAGGTCTGGGCCCCAGCCCCACTTTATTACTGACTTTAAAATTCAGGGCCAATGCCCGGCTTCCGAGGTGACTTCCCGGGAGCCCCCTCGCTAGGGCGAGCCCTAGATCTTGAAGGCCAAGGTGAGACCATCGCCCAAGGGGAGGAGGCTGATGTGGACCCTGGCGTCTCTCCAGATGCGCTCGTTCAGATTTCGCACGCACTCTGCCTCCACATCGCCTTTCTGAGGCTGCAACACCTCTCCGTGCCACAGGACCTGCGGGGGGGACGGGCGTCATGGGGCGAAGCGAGCCCTCGGGGCGTGGGCGCAGCAGGTCAGGGACCAGCACCCAGTACCCAGTACCCAGCCGGCCCTTACTCGGGGGATGGCGAGGACGCCTCCGGGACGCAGCAGCTGCAAACACCGCTCGTAGTAGGCGGCGCAGTTCTCCTTGTCAGCGTCCACCACCGCCACGTCGAAGGTGCCCGCCTCGCCCGCTGCCAGGAGCTCGTCTGGTGGGGACAGGGACACGGACGCTCACGTGGGGCCGCGCACCCAGAGATGGCGGTGGGGGCGGGCAGGGACCTTCGTTCACCTAGGGTCTCCAGCGCAGGCTGCAGCCGCAGGTCGATCTTGGGCTCCGCCTCGGCCTGAGGGAGGAGCGAGGTCAGCGCCGTGGCCTGCAGCGCGGCCGACGCTGCCCAGGGGGCACCACGCTCACCTGTCGCCACAGGGGCCGCCCCAGCGCCGGGGGCCCCGCGTCCACCTCGCAGGTCACCACACGCCCGGCGGGGGGCAGCGCCAGCGCCAGCGCCAGCGTGCAGTAGCCCGTGAAGGTTCCTGGGGACCGGGCGCGCACAGCTCAGCGCTGGGAATCGGGGTCCCCGGGCCCGAGGGTCCCCGCCGCGCGCCTACCCAGGTCCAGCGCCTTCCGGGCCTTGACGAGCCGCGCCAGGTTGGCCAGCAGCTGCGCCTGCTCACAGGTCAGCATGGAGTCCCCCCGCGGCTGCTCCAGGCTCAGCTGTGGGGACAGGGACCCTCGTGTCACCCGCCCCGCCGCGCGGCCCGGCCCCCAGAGGCACGGCGGGGGTGTGGCCCTCAGGCGGGTCCCGCTCCCGAGGGCTCCGGAGGCCGCCGCGCCGCCAAGGTCACCCGGCCACGTGTGCCACCCGCCCCGGCCCCGCTGACCAGCCGCAGACTGCGCAGCGCCGGGTGCTCTCGCACCGAGCGGCTCAGCAGGTACTGCCACAGGGGACTGTCCTCGGGGGGCAGCAGGCACCGCTGTCGCCGGCGTCGCCACGGGGGCCACCGCCTCCCTGCAGGGAAGGGGAAGGGGCAGGGTCAGGGCCCCAGCCCGGGCGCCGCCTGCGCGTCCCCGCCCGCCCGTGCGCACATGGCCCGGCTCACCTAGGAAGACTCCGGTGACGAAGGCAGCGCCCAGTGCGGCCGAGCCCAGAGCGAGCGCGGCGGGCACGGAGAGCCTGGGCGCGGGCTGGGCCATGGCGCGTGTCGGCTACGGGGCTGCCAAGCTCAAAGGAGCGGCCCGACCCGCCTCGGACTCTTGGCTCCACCCTGCGCCGACCCGGCCGGCGGAGCCGCGGCTCTGGCGCCACCTGGCGGCCGCCTCGCCTTCCTGCGCGCAGCGCCCGGCAGCTGCGCGTCCTCTAGTGGCCTCGCGCGGAACTGCGCCGGTGCCGGCGTCGGGTGGCGGCGTCTCCAGGAGTCTGGCTTCCCCACCCTGCGCCCGGGGTGCAGACGTGGACCCAAGAGCACCGATCCGATGGTCTTCCCGGAGGGATCTGGTTAATAAGGCCAAAGCCTGCGGTCCCGGAGCTGCCAGTCTCTCAGCCTCGGTTTCCTCTCTGTGCAGTGGGGGCCCAGGAGGTGCTCAATAAGTGGCAGCTGCTGTCACGGTCATCCGCCGGCTCAGGAGTTATCGACAGGCCGGCGGTCACTCTGGGCTCCACTGATCGAGCACGGGCTGCGGCCTGTCAGGTCAAAGTCCAAAGGGCAGATCGCCTGGGTGGTGACGCTAGCAGAACCCACCGCCGTACTAAGGGTTGAAGCCAGACCCTTCACACTGAGCTCCATCTTCAGCCCTGGTTTTACTTTTTATTTCTGAGAAGACAGCTCGCTACATTGTCCAGTTTAAACTTGCGATCCTCCTGTTTCAGCCTCCCAGTTTGGGGACCCTCCCCACGCCCACCCAGGCCATTTAGTAACCACCCTAAGTGGGCAATGAGTTCCACCGGGCAACTCCAGGCAGGGACTCAGCGTGATCGCGGCCGGAGACGGGCATCGGCGACTCTAAGGGCCAGAAACACCCTGACCTGGAGCTTCCAGGCCCACTGAAGCTGCGGCTGGCGGGGGGAAGGTGGGAGAGCCGAGAGGGCCCGGGGCTGGGGCGCGGCTCCGGAAGCAGAGAGCACGGCATCCAATCAGACAGGGTAGGGCGGACACCCTGGCCAATCAGCGCTGGCCCAGGCCCCGCGTGGGCGGAGCTTGCAGGAAGCCCAGCTGCTTCTGCTGGTCCCTCCCCTCCCTGTGGGCTGAGCACACAGCGGGCGCCAAATAAATGCTGAGAGGTGCCAGAGCTGCATGGTAAGAATAATGACCTTAGAGGCCTCTTACTGAGCACCTGCTGGGCACTGGGCCATAATATCACTTCCATTTGTTTTTTCTTTCAAGACAGTTGCGCTATGTTGCCCAGGTTGGCCTTGAACTCTAAACGATTCTCCTGCTCCAGCCTCCCAAATGCCAGAATTACGGGCGTGCACCACCACGCCCAGCTGTTCTGTATTTTGAGTCACAGTCTAGCTGTGTAGTCCTTACTGGGCTCGAATTTGCAGGGATCCTCCTGCCTCAGCCTCCCAGGTGCTGGGATTACAGGTGTGCACACGCCCCGTCCCGCGATCCTGGGTTACTGTCCTTGACCTGTGGGCTCCATGCACCCGACTCCTGTCACCCTGGGGTCCAGTGGGAATAGGCTGGCTCGCATCTCGGCGCCTGCCCCGGGCCAGTGGCACTGCGGGTCCCCTGTTCCCTGTCAGGTCCGATGGCTGGAGGCCCCTGCTCCCCAGGCTGGCATCGGCTGGAGCCCAGGCGGGGAGGAGGCTGTCACCATCTATCCCCGTCAGATTAAAAAACTAATTTGAAAAGATTAATGTATTCCATTCTTGTTACGCTGGCTCTGCTACCTCTGGGCCTGCGGCCGCGCTGCCTCCTGATTATTGAATTTTTATGGCCTGGTAATTAATTGCAGATTCCCTGTTTTGTTCTATTTCTTTTTCTCTGACATTTTAATTTCAACAAAAAGCAGTGGTCTCGAGCAGGTTCTCTCCGGAGATCCTAATGGTCTATAAAACAGGATGACTTATGGACGCGGCACCCACTTCACTGGCGAGCGCTGGCTGGAACCTTGCTGATCGCGCAGAATTTCCCCCGCCCGCCCCCGCGTCCTCGGCTTCGCGGCTCTGCCCGCGCCCGCCCGCCCGCCCGCGCGGTGGGGCCAGGTCGCCTTTCCCCAGTGCGGGGCTCGCCGCTGCCTCGGTTGCCCTTCCGGCGCCCGACCTTCGCGGGGACCCGGCCGGCAGCCGTCGCGGGCGGGCGGCAGGGAGCGGTGGGGACGGCGGCGCGTGGCCGCCAGGGGGCGCTGCGCCGGCCTCGGCGGAGGTCCGAGCGTCCGGATCGGCCGAGGCCCGGAAGTGACCTGCGGCCAGGCTTCTGCGCTTGCTCTCACACACTGACCTCGGACTCTGAGCGCGGCCCAGAGGAGCTTGGCGGGAAGCGGAGTGCAGGGCCAGCAGGGCTCTTGTTGAAGACAGGCCTTCACTACGTAGCCAGCTTCGAACCCACCGAGATTCTCCTGCCTCGGCCTCCCGCGAGCTGGAAATACAGGGCTGCCCCTCCCCACGCTGGGGAGCCTGGAGTCTTTTGAGTGCTCGGGGATGTCTGCCTTCTTTACCTCGGGCACTCGGATAAGTCAAGGTGATCGTGTTTTAAGGTGAGCTGTCCGCTCGCCCTAGTTACACCTGCTGAGCCCCCTGCCCTGTGAGACCAGGCCTCCCCCCCCCCCGGGGCAGGTGTGACGTCCCACTCGGCTTCCTGTCCCTTTCCCGGGACCGGGATCCCCCCCAGCACTAGCGCCGGGGGACAGCAGGACGCTATCTGTAAGTCAGTGGCCACGCCCGGCTCCGGAACATGACCGGCACGTCCCAGCCTGTCCCCGAGTTGCCTGCTTCCTCTGCCCTCCTTCCAGAGGGCCACGGGGCCATCTCTGGCCACAGAGAAAGGAGTGCTTCTCTCCTGGTAATCAGAGCTCTTCCCCTACACAGCCTCTGACGCTGGAATGGGGTTGATGCTTTGGAAACATAGCAGCCGTCTGTGGCCATGAGGCGTGGAGGCGAAGGGCAGAAAACCAGACAGGACAGAGCTGGCCCTTGACGTGGTCCGGCCGCTGGACGCTGGAGACCCTCCCTGCGGCATTTGTTGGAATCGCGCCTCTGGGGGCGAGGGCTGCTTCTCTTGGGGCGTCCTGGCTGTGAGCTGGTGGCTGGGGGAGGCAGACCCCGCTGTGGCCTGCAGTGGGGCCGCCTGTGCAAGGAGACTTCCGCAAAAGAGCTGGACGTCACATGACGGCAATTCCTACACACCCATGTGTACAGCAGCACAGTGCAAAGCAGCTAAACCCTGGAAGCAGCCTGTATGCGCATCAACAGAAAATGGAGAAGGAAAATGTGGCATTTATATGTAATGGAGTACTACGGTGCCATAAAGAAAGATAAATGAGTCGTTTGTAGCAAATGGGTGCATCGTGAGGCTGTATTACATAAAATAAATCAGACACATAAGCTTGCATATCATAAGAGTTCTCTCTCTCTTCACTTTTTTTTTTTTTTTTTTTGAGACAGGGTCTCGCTTTGTGGTTCAGGCTGGTCCTGAGCTCAGCCTTCAACTCACATCACAATCCTCCTGCCTCTGCCTCCCGAGTGCTGGGATGACAGACGTGAGCCACCACGCCCGGCACTGTGGTATGTGGTACTGGTTGCTGCTGGGCGTGAGTCTCAACACCCAGTATGGTAAGTGGTTAACCTGGGATTGAAACCGGGTTCTGGCGCTTGCAAGACAGGCGCCGGAACCACTGAGCTAAATCCCCAGCCCCTCTCTTCACTTTTTTGAGACAGGGTCTCACTTTGTAGTTCAGGCTGGCCCTGAGCTCAGCCTTGAACTCACAGCAATCCTCCTACATCCCCAGTGCTGGGATTATAGGTGTGAGCCACTACACCCGGAGCCTGGCATTAAACTTGGGCCCTCGCAGGTACTAGAACTACTGAGCTAAATCCCCGGCCCTCCCTCTTTCTCTCTCTCTTTTTGAGAGACAGGATCTTGCATTGTAGTTCAGATTAGCTCTGAACTCACTGTGTAGCCCAGGTGAGCCTTGCAGCAATCCTCCTGCCTCTGCCTCCCGATTGCTGGGATGACAGGCGTGAACCATGACACACTGTGGTATGTGGTTACTGGGGATTGAATTTAGGAGGTGGTGTTACAAACAGGTGCCAGAACCACTGAGCTAAATCCCCAGCCCATGATTTCTCTTATATGAGAAACCTGAAGCATACAGAATCAAAGAAAGAATAAAAGGTGCTTGGAGAGTTGACAGGCAGATTCCCTAATGTCGCATCTGTGGGTTCGTTTGCGTTTTGAGACTGGGTCTCACTGTGTGGCTCAGTTGGCCTTGAACTTGGGATGACTCTCCTGTCTCAGCCCCCTCGGGACTGTGATTTCAGCACTGCCCTGGCGTCCTGAGGCCTGGGAAGATAGGAAAACGATTTGCACCTTCATCTGTGTGCTGCCCTTCTTCTTCTTCTTCTTGGAATAAGAGTTCTTGGCCTCCAGTCCTATACAATGGATGGCCGCGTTACACCCCCCCCATAGGGTAAACTGAGGTGCGGTGGCCTGGTCAGTGCCCGCTTTGCTTCTCTGGTTTCCCTCCCAGTGGGGACACCCGGGCCTTGCTGCTCCCTGGATCCTCAGGATGGCTCGTGGCACACACTATGTGCTTAGAGTTGTCTGCTGAAACTAAATGCAGCACAAAGGGATTTCATTGTGTTTATTTTTGTGGCACTGGAGACTGGACCCACAGAGAGCTGAGCTACAGCCTCAACTCAACCCTTTTTTTATTTTTTAAATTTTAGGACAAAGTCTTGCTAAATTGCCCAGGCTAGCCTTGAATTTGTGAACCTCCTGCCTTAGCCTCCTAAGCAGGCGGGATAACAGGTGTGTGCCACCATGCCCGACTGTGATTAAAAATTTCCCTCTGGGGCCGGGGAGTTAGCTCAGTGGTTCCGGCGCCTGTCTCGCAAGTGCAAGGACCCGGGTTCGATTCCCCGGTAACCACATAACAATACTGGGTGTGGAGACCCACACCCAGCAGCAACCCGTACCACATACCACAGTGCCGGGGCGTGGTGGCTCACGCCTGTAATCCCAGCACTCGGGAGGCAGAGGCAGGAGGATTGTGATGTGAGTTTGAAGCTGAGCTCAGGGCCAGCCTGAACCACAAAGTGAGACCCTGTCTCCAAAAACCTAAAAAAAAAAAAAAAAAAAATTTCCCTCTGTGTAACATGTAGCTATCATTATGTACATGATGACAAAGATTTACAAAGCTACCCACTATGAAAACATTTTTGGGAGCTGGGATTTAGCTCAGTGGTTCGGGCGCCTGTCTTGCAAGTGCAAGGGCCAGGGTTCGATCCCCAGTAACCACATACAACCATGCCGGGTGTGATGATTCATGCCCAGCAGCAATCGGTACCACATACCACAGTGCCGGGCGTGGTGGCTCACGCCTGTCATCCCGGCACTCAGGAGGCAGAGGCAGGAGGATTGCGGTGAGTAGGAGGCTGGCCTGGGCTACATAGTGAGCTCAGGGCCAGCCTGAACTACACAGGGAGACCCTGTCTCAAAAAACTAAAAACAACAAACGCAAAAAACGTTACCGAGAAGATTTGAAAACCAAACACGTCTTCTGAAATGGAAACATCTTCCTTATGAAATGGAACAGTACAGCTACGGCGACAGAAGGAACTTGAAAACTGGAAGGTGGATCTGAAGAAATTATGGGCCATGTAGCCCAGAAAAATGGAAACCATGAAAGACGGCAAGAGGTGAAGGGTGGAAGGAGAAGCTGCAGTGTATGCGGAGGTGCTTGTGGGGAAAACACGTGAGAAAGAGGGAAGTAGAAGAGGATTTTCCATGATTATCATTACTACCATCATTTTGAGGCGAGGTCCCACAACATAGCCCAGGATGGCCTTGACCTCTCGGTGATTCTCCTGCCTCAGCCTCCCAAGTGCTGGGGGTACAAGTGTGTACCACCACACCTGGCTCCGTGAGTGTTACAAAACTTAAATTCTCAGATTTAGGAATCCCAGTGATTCCAAATGGGCTCAGTAAAAAGAAGCTTGTACATAGATACATGAGAATCAAACTGAAGAATACCAAAGGCTAGAGAAGATCTTAGCCAGAGACAATTTCTTTTGGTTTACAGCTTCTACAGAAGAGATCAGGGTGGCTGATCGGTAAGAACAGTATCAACTGTAACAATGAAAAACAAAAATTTTTTTTTTTTTCTGAGACAGGGTCTCGCTTTGTAGTTCAGGCTGGCCCTGAGCTCAGCCTCAAACTCACATCACAGCAATCCTCCTGCCTCTGCTTCCCGAGTGCTGGGATTACAGGCGTGAGCCACCACGCCCGGCACTGTGGTATGTGGTACTGGTTGCTGCTGGGCGTGAGTCTCCACGCCCAGTATTGTTATGTGGTTACTGGGGATCGAACCCGGGTCCTTGCGCTTGCAAGACAGGCGCCAGAACCACTGAGCTAACTCCCCTGCCCAGATACATATTTTTCAAAAGAAGGCATTGAAATAATCAAATATCTGAAAAATACTCAGCATTGCTGATCATAGGAGGATGCACATAAAAACCACATGAAATACACATCATCCCAGTTAGAATGGCTGTTGGGGAAAGACAGAAAATAACATAAGTGGGTGGGGACTGAGGTAACCAGTACTATCACAGGCCCTTGATGGGAATGTAATTCAGCATAGTCACTACAGAAAAGAGCCAGGGATTTTCTCCAAACCCTGAAAACAGAGTCACCACTGATCCACTAATCTCACTCCAGGTGTGTGTTCAAAGGAAATAAAACCATAAGGTCAAAGAGATTTTCTACAGAGATGGACAGGTGGTACCTGCATGTAATCTTAATGCTGGGGAGGCTGAGGCAGGAGGATCACCTGAGAGTTTAAGGCCAGCTTGGTCTGTAGAATGAGTTCAAGGCCAGCCTAACTGCAAAGTGTCTCAGAAAAAGAAAGAAAGACAGAAAGAAAAAAATATAGTGCTCGGTATGATGGCACATTCCTGTAATCCTAGCACTCTGGGAGGCTGAGGCCCAAGGACTGCAGATTCAAGACCAGCCTGGGTAACTCAGTGGCTTAATAAGACTCTGTCTGAAAATTAAAAAAAAAAAAGTCTGGAACTATAGTTCAGTGCGAAACCCCTGGGTTCATTCCCCAGTGCCACACACATGTACACATATGAAGAATAAGTATAAATCTTAGGTACATATTCAAGGGAACTTTCTATTTTTTGGAGGGGGTTGTTTGGGACAGGGGTTCAATATGTAGCCCAGACTGGCCTCGAACTCTTGGCAATCCTCCTGCCTCAGCCTCCTGAGTGCTAGGATTACGGATGTGTTTAGCTGATCGTTTCAAAATGCCAGGAGTACCTAATGGAAAAAGAAGTCCCAAATAGGTATGTGGTGAAAAAAAAATGAAATAATATAAAAACTTCAGTCAGTTCCAAAAAATGCAAAAAAGAAGAAAAGGAATCCTCAGGAAGTAGAACGAGACCCCCAAAACAAAGAACTCCCTGACAGCTTCCACTGACAACAGGGAGATAAAGTCCAAGGCACTGTGATCTCCACAGGTAAAAAGAGACTGAATTCTGCAGCCAAATGGCACAGACCATTCCTAACCCAGGGCTGGGAAATCAGCTCAGTGGTTCCAGCATCTGCCTGGCAAGCGCAAGGTTCCGAGTTTGATCCCTGGTAACCACATACCACAGTGGCGGGCGTGGTGTCTCACACCTGTAATCCCAGCGCTCGGGAGGCAGAGGCAGGAGGATTGCTGTGAGTTCAAGGCTGAGCTCAGCGCCAGCCTGAACTACAAAGTGAGACCCTGTCTCCAAAACAAAACTAACCAAAATAACTCTCACTGGAAGAAAACCAGCACGAGGACGCAGAGGGCCAGGATAATAAACTTTCAATTCAACATGAGGAAATGTAGTTCTAAATTACAGAGACCTGACTAAATAGATTAAGCCCACCAAGGATAAACATAATTAATTTTAAACTAATAGGAAAGTTCTAAGAAAAATATAGAAAACTCCCATGTAACATTAGATTTTCTTTCTTTTTTTTTTTTTTGTACTGTGGATTGAACACAGGACCCTCACACTGAGCTTCCTGTCCAGTGCTCTCTGTTTAATTTTTTTGAGATAGCACCTTGCTAAGGCAGTAAGTTGTCCGGCTGCCCTTCAACTTGAAATCGTCCTGGCTCAGCCTCTCAGGGTGCTGAGATGATAGCACACACCACCACACCCAGTCAAAGGCACACACATTTTAAAGTTTTAGTCTTTCTTTCCTTGCTCACGCTTTTGAGGTCGCATTTGAGCATCCTCTGCCAAACCCAATGAGAAGAAGTTTAGCTCTGTGTTTTCCTCTAGGAGTTTTAGCATGCTTGCTCTTAGATTTAAATCCATCCTGAGTTAACTTTTGTCAGCCTTTGCTTTTTCTGTCTGCTCTGCACTACTTCCACATGCTCTCCTGACTTCACTTTATAGCAAGTTCTGAAATCAGAAGGTGTGAGTCCCGCTTGGTCCTTTTTCAAGAATCGATAGGCCGCGCTGGGTTTCTTGCGAGTCCCTATGAATGTTACCTCTGCGCATGCGTGCGCGTGCGGGCATGCGTGCGTGTTGGTTTTTCCTGCGTGTTGGTTTTTCGACACAGGATGTCAAGCTGTAGCCCAGGCTGGCCTTGGACCTTCTCACAGCAGTCTTCCCCCTCAGCTTCTTTCCCAGATGCTGGGATGACAGGTAGGTGTCACCATGTGTGACTTAGCATTTTTTATTTTTGGTCATCAGCGAATCAGTGGCTACAGGGAGGGCAGCTGGGGTCTTGGGGCCGCAGGGTCTGCGCCGCATCTTCAGCCTTGCTGGGGCGAGTGCAGCTCTCCGGCCATCCCCGTGGCTGGCACCTCCTCGGGTGGCCCGTCTGCATGTGAGTCCCGGGACCCGCGTGGACTCGGTTGTGTTGGGGGGCGATTCCAGGACCCAGGAGGGGACCGGGAAGTGGGCCGTGGAGGGGGGACCTCGGCGCAGGGGCCCGCCGGGCTGTGGGGCTGCTCTGAGCAGGGCGTTGCACCGCGATGCTGAACGGTACTCTGGCTTTGGCCCGCTGGCTGTGCGCGGCGACACGGCCTGCGACAGCACGGCGTAGGACACGTCTCAGATTTGTTCCATACAAGGGCGAGGTGCGCCTGCCCTTGTCCTGGGGCATCTCTCAGGGGTGCTAAGCCCTGGTGCTTCCGGCCTGTCCTGAGGGCCAGCCGCTGCGTCGGGCAGTAGAAGGCTCCTGGTGGGATGGCCGGGGGTCCTGGCCCTGTAGCCTGTTTTCGGGGCTTTGTAGAGGAGCGTCCCTGCTGCCTGGGAACTCACTCCCTGCACGCCCAGGGGCCGGGCCCAGACTGAAAACCCCTGAATTGCCTGGGGTTCCGTGGGAGAAGGTCCGAGGCTCCAGCGCCGCTTCCTGTGCCCAGCCTGAGTCTCTGTAAGAAGAGTTGCTTTTCCAGGGTGACCCAGGGGGGCGCCTGTCCTTGCTGATGCAGACGCGGGGTGGCCAGGCCAGATGACCTTAAAATGACCTTGTAGCTCGCGTGGCTGCTTGGAGTGCAAGGGGAAGCGAGGGGACCCAACCCTGGTCTGGCCTGAACCCGGGCTGCGTGGCTGCCTGGCCGGAGCGCGCGGCGGGCCTCTGATCTCGGCCGGACCTGGCGGGCGGGTCGCAGCCGGCGGCCCCGGCGCTCGGCTCGCACATCTGCTGAAGCGTTCAGCGCTAATAGATGTGCTCCGAGGACTGGGCAGGTGCTTTCCGCCGCAGCCAGAAAACATCAAAATCGCATTGCTCTCCAAGCCTTGCCGAACAAGCAATCGAGTTCGAATGACTCACACGGTCTAGCAGATAATAAAACACACATAACATTTGCTTTAGGGTACAGGTGGGGTATTTCGTCCCGCGCGGAGGAGAAACAAAAACTCACTCTATTTGGGAATAGGGTAATTGAATACAGATGGGGGGAGGTAAATGAAAGAATTTAGCAAATATCTCAGTGGAATAGCTAATGGGAATGAGACAGAATAGGAAATTAAAAATTATTCGAAGCAGATGGACCATTCTTTGAGTTTTTAAAAATTTATTAGGGCCGCGAAAAAATGTGTCTGTTTATTTTCTACGGCCATGAAATTAATGACTTGGTGAGTTTCACTTGTGCAATTTTACGAGTGCCATGTCATCTGTCATAATTTGGGGGCCGTTTGATATGGATTTATGAATGTCCCCACCTCCACCCATCCCTGATTTATGGGTGTGGGTCGACCTGTGAAGTAGGTTGTCCCATTGGTGGGTGCCATGACGACACCAGCTAAGTCTGGCAGGCTCTGGAGTGGGGTCTCCTTCCAGAGCCAGGTGGCAGGCTCGAGGGGCACTCGGGGCTGTGGGAGGGCAGGCTTACCCCACTGGACTTCTCTGCCGCAGTGGCCTCCACCTGCCCTGGCTCAGGGTCAGAGAGGTGTCAGCCGGGGAGGGTTGGGGGCCACCTCCCTCCCGGGGGCTCACCTGCCCCAAGACGGCAGCATGAGAGGGAAAGGAAGTCTTCCTGCTCCTTGGGGACCTGTGTGTCCCTGGCAGGGGCCGGGCACCGAGGCATCCTCTGGACCGTGGCTGTGGGTCTGCAGACTGGCTTTTGACCTTGGCAGACTTGGGTCTGGCTTTACCCCAACACTCCCTAGTTGTGCAGTCTGGGGCTACTCGCTACCATCTCTGAGCCTCGGAATCCCTTTTAGCGTCTGGTCAGAATGTGGCCAGATAGGACCTGGGAAGGTTCCCCAAAGGAGACACAAGACGTCAGCTCTCCTTGCCCAGGGAGTAGGTTCTTGCCATGGTAGAGAAGCATTGCGGGGTGCATCTGTGAGGGCTGCGGGCAGTGTTACCAGGCACTGCCACAGAACTACCCACTCAGGAAGGGTGGGCGCTCGGGGCGAGGGGTGTTGGGGTCCGGGCTGAGGGATTTGTGTGGTTTTGCGGGTTGGAAATCTGCAATTTGTGACTCTGTAGTATCAGAAAAAAGGCAGAACTGGGATGGTGGTGCATACTTGTAATTGTAGAACACAGGAGACTGAGGCAGGAGGATCACTGTGAGTGTGAGACCAGCTTGAGCTAAGAGGACTGCCTAAAAAAGAAAGAATAAATAAATTAAAAAGCATGGGCCCAGTTTCTAATAGTAAATAAAAAAGCATGCACCCAGTTTTTCCAAATATAATAGCCCAGTTACAGGTTTATTTTTCATTTTTTGTGCCAGGGAGGGTGGGGAAAAATGAGGTAGGATGAACTATGTCCAGTGGAAATTTCCTGATCTGACAATTATCATGAGTGGTGTCTAAAATGTGTCAATAAATGTTTTGCTATAAAAAAATAAAATTACAATTTTTCCTGCTGTCTCCTTTCTACCTATTTTTATTCTGACCCACCTTGGGAAAGAAATACCTAAGGTTAGAGAAGTATAGACGGAGGAGTGGGACATGTATCACCCCGGCCCCCACCCTTGTAAAGCAAGGTGCTGTAATGGTAACTACGGTCACTCTAGTTTTTGAGACAGAATCTCATTGTGTGGCCCAGGCTGGCTTCCAGTTCATAGAGATCCTCCCACCTCAGGAGGTGTGCACCTTGCTACCTATGTCGATTTATTTATATTTTTGCAGTTCTGGGGATTGAATTCAGGACCTTGCGCTTGCCAGACAAGCACTGGAACCACTGAGCTAAATCCCCGGTCCTGTGTTTATTCTTAATAATCACCAGCAGCATCTTGAAGTGGACAGTATATTTCCCACTGACAGAAGGGGAGCCATGGCTCAGAGCGGTGAGTGCTTTTCCAGGGATCACATGGTGGAAGGGGGGGACTGGGTCTTTTCTGCACCGAGACACCTCAGGCCCTCGGTGGCACAGCTCAGGGTGACACACTCATGTTTTTGTCCTCTGGCTTCTCTGGAAGGCTCTGACCTCATTTCCTGTCTGGAGGCTGCTGCAAACTCTGACCTATGACCTGTGACTTGTGACCTGTGACTCTTGCCAGTGTCCCCCTCAGAGCACTACGTGTGTACCTTCACCTTCCTCTATGCACTTTGCAGCCTCATCTGCTCCCAGAAGCCCACAGCGCTCTGAGCTCCTCCATATTAGAAGCCACCATAGCTGGCCAGTTTGGTGGTACACTCTGTGACCCCAGCACTCCGGAGCTGAGGGAGGAGTGGAAGGAGTTCGAGGCCAGCCGGTCTCCAAAACCAAAACGTCATCATCATCATCATCATCAACAACAACCACAGCTATGAAGGGTCAGTGTGGATTCGAGCAGAATAAAAAAGGAAAATAATTCATGTTTTTCTTTGAGGTGGAGTTTTGCTGTGTCATTCAGGATGGGCTTGAACAGTCTACCTAGTCCAGACTGGCCTTCAATATACCATTGTAGTGTGCATCACTATATCTGGCTAAAAATAATTAATTTTTTGTACCCAGGATCAAACTTGGGACCTTACACTTGTAAGGCAGGTACCAGAACCACTGAATTAAATCCTTGGCCCAAGAATAACTTAAAAATATGTTATCAAGCCAGGCTCAGTTGCACATGCCTTTAATTCCAGCACCCTGGGAGGTTGAGGCAGGAAGATTGCAAGTGTGAGCCCAGCTGGGGCATTTTAACAATGTATTGAGAATCTGACTAAAAAAAAAAAAAAAAA